>MCFL01000097.1:0-85228 GCA_002102555.1 Catenaria anguillulae PL171 | reverse complement strand
AACTAAACCAACCTAAACCTAAACCTAACCTAAACCTAAACCTAACCTAAACCTAAACCTAAACCTAACCTAAACCTAAACCTAACCTAACCTAAACCTAAACCTAAACCTAACCTAAACCTAACCTAAACCTAACCTAAACCTAAACCTAACCTAAACCTAACCTAAACCTAACCTAAACCTAACCTAAACCTAACGGCAATTACTACATGGCGCATCCGCACCTTCTTCTTTACATTGCCGACCTTCCCGAGCTTGCCCTTGTGGGCCTTACCAAGCAAAACCGTGCATGTCCTATCTGTCCAACAAAGGCCGAATCATTTGTGATGCGTTGCCAGCATGTTCAAGCACGCGAAATGACCGACGTCAAGGACCTATATGGAGTTGCACATTCAGGCATGGTGACCAAAGCAGCAGTCGAAAAGCAAGAGATGGACGATGGCATTCATTTGAGCGTGTGGGTATGTGCCAATCATTTACTTGTCTCTCTTGTCAGTGTCAATTCTGACGGCCGTTTTTGATTTGCATGTAGTCTGCTTTCTGGGATCTTCCAAACTTCAACATTTACAACGCCTTTACCACAGACGACTTGCATCAGCTCTTGATTGGCGTTTTTGGGCGGCATCTCTGTGGAGTACTTGCCACGCTCTGTTCCAATCGGACTGCCGTGCGCAAGAAGTTGTTCGGCCGACTTCATGCTGTTCCCATGTGCACAGCCAGTGCTCTTCGTGCCTTATCGATTTCGGACTTCACCATGCTTACTGGTGCCGAGTGGCATTCCCTGGCTTGCGTACGGCTGCTTGTGCCAGGCTGTCCATCTCGTTCCCTCCCTACTGACACATAACACAACCAACCATCATTTAGGTGTTCCCATTGATTCTTGTCGACTTCTTTGACGGCGAAAATGCGGCCACTATCAACATGATTGTCGTCGGCATCTTCACTTCCTTTGCGACACTCATGCACCTCTCCCGTGCGCGGCACATCACGTCAACCATGCTTGCCCAACTCGACGACGAGCTTGACCACTTCTTCTTTCTCGTTCCCGAATACTTCAATGCATTTGACACTGCAGTCCCTCAAGCAGTCACCTTTCACATGATCAATCATTTCTCGCCGTCGACCATCCGCTTTGGTACAACACATGGCACAACAACCGCATTGCACGTCGAGCTTCTTCATAAAACCGCCGTCAAGGCACCCTCGAAACGCACAAATGGCCGAGGCAGCCTTGAGACTGCTTCTTTTGACCGCGTCATCGCATACGATGCATTCTGTGCGCAATTCACCCACCTGGCTCTTTACCATCCACACCTTGTCAACCATCGTAACTGGGGACCTGCCGCTCGAGCAATCCTTCATCACGTGGAAGATGTCCGGTCTGGGTCAATGGCGAATGACCCGCGCTGCCCATCACTTCCGCCAGCCTCAGCCAAATATCAAGCATCCAACAACTGCTCGTTACCCGATTGCTCAGATGACGAGGATTCTTCCCCAACCCAAAATTCCGCCACCTCTGTCGGCGAAATCCTTGGTGAGAATCGCCATGCATGGTCGCTGTTCACCAAGCTCCGAGCACGCCGTGGGCCAGCGTGGGATGCGCTTGCGGATCTCGAAGCTCGTTTTGCTGATCTCAAGGGATTACGGCGGTTGTTTGGAGAATATGTCATGACGGCGATTGAGTATGTTTCTCATTTTTGAATGGCCAGTTCTTCCCACACTTTGCTGACTAAATGTCATTTGCAGGCAACGTCCATTTGGGGACTTCAGTGCCCGTGACGTTGAAGAGACTCTACGCTATCGAATCCACAATGTGCGTCTCATTTTGCTTGGTTCTCTGTTGTGTTGCTCACACTGCCACCACATCCTTTGCTCCCACTTTTTTTTCCACCAAACTCGCAGATTGCTCCTGCCGAAAAGCTCGTAATCGATCGATGGAGCAACGTGGCCCAAGCCGTGGTCGAGGAAACCATTTTTGGTCGCGTCACCACGTTTCATGGACATGTCCGACGTGATTTTGCAATTGTACATCTACACATGCTCGCAACCTGTTTCCATGCACATGATTTATGTTCTGACCAGCCACTTGATTTCATTTGCAGATTGACAACCTCAACAACACCAAATCTGTGTTCCTTCCCCATCTGTTCTTGCGCTTTGACTACTTTCCAACAATCGACGCCGTCCACGCCTCTCGCCCTGTCCAGTATCTCGTCAGCTTTGGCCGCTACTTCACTCGATTCACGTCAGGAAGTGGCCCACCCCTCCAACGCTATCTTCTCACAGAGGGTACAAGCGGTGTGCCGATTCTGTCCAAGGACCGCCTTGGTGTCATTGGGCTCGACCAATTCGTCGCAGCGGCGCATCTTGTTCCGTATTTTGGCTCAATGGCAGCTGAGGAGGGTATCACGCGTGACAATTGCGTCGAAAAGTGCAATAAGTGGCTACTGAATGTCTATGTAGACAAGGAAACAGTGATTCGGCAGCGGGAAGCATCGTTTATGTATTACCTTCGTTGACTGTTATATATGTGCTCCTTTTCAAAACCTTTCGCCACGAGGACTTCCGTCGATTCGCTCTCATTGGCGACGCATGGAATGAAATTCTGCCTGATTCTATCATTGTGAACAACCAGGCAATCCAATGTCCTAATTCATTTCAATTGCGAGACATTGTACGACATGAGCCAGGATTGGTCCAGCACCAAATCACGCCGTCCCAGATTCCAGGCAACTTCGTCACATCACGGGTAATCTTACACGATTCGCCAGACCCGTTTCTCGATGTATTCAGGCATGTCTACTTGAGAAGGATACAGTCATCACCCTCCCAACTGGGTTTGGCAAAAGTCTATGCTTCCAGCTCATTCCCACTTTGACTGGGGGCACGGTCATTGTTATCTGTCCACTTCTCGCACTGGAAGCATGAGCCGGAGCAGTTTCATCCGAGCCGCCTCCTTGCAATGCTTAACGGCTCGAATCTGTGCTGGCAGCGGGCCTACTTGCCGCATTTCAATTCACAACTCCAGTCTCACACCCAACGCCAGCGTCACACCCAAAGCCACATCTGCTGCAATCTCTGCACGACCATCCATCCGATGCAACAAGCCCTCGCAAGTCGATTTACGACCTCTGCATCCGCCCAATACCTCGTCAACGCCAACTCATTTCCGGCGCCCGCGTATCAAATCCGCGCCATGTCACTCTCCCTGTCTCTCCACTCGATTGTCAACCACCGACGACGACTAAAGCAGCAAAGGACAAGCGTCCACAGCATGCAGCGGTCTTCAACGCCATCGAAATTGCTGTGTGCACAACATTCAACTCCATAGCGACTCCCAACCACGGCTTCCGTCGGTCCTCGCTCTTTCCGCCGTCAATGCAACACCGACTCGCATCCATGCTAATCAACCAGACCGGGTTCGATGCCGAGAGCCTTGAAGCGCTTGCGACGAAATGCCCAGGCTACCTCCTTGCCGCCTTGTTCCCTCCGCTGAATTCGATTTATTGCAACATTCCGTGCATGCACGCACAATGGGGCTGAGCGTCTGCTTGGTGTTGGCGAGGGCATTGAGATGTTCCCCGATCCATTCTGCAGCAAGAAGTCATGTGAGCGAGCGAAGAGTCGGCTGCAAAGACAAGTATTTATGCCATACGCTTGCTCAGTCGTCCGCGAGCTGGGCTCGGCGCACCAGGAGGGACCACACGGGTACGGCGAGAGGTCGAGGAGCGATGTGGGGCCATTGTAATGTATTTAGTTCATTGAGGATTCATAGATACACATTCTTATGGCAGCGGTCGGTTTTCTACGATTCAATCGCGCAGAGCAGGAGTACTGAGCAGAGACGGTTCCCATCCATCACACACGCCGACGCGGCACCCGGTTGTAGAGACTGGAGTACATGAGCTACGGCTTCGAGAAATTGCAGAATGATAGTTCAGAGTCTTAGCTTCCATTTGATGCTCAAGCGGACTCTTTCCGATGAGATTTGACTGTGTAGTGGCCTGCGCCGGCTCGGGTATTTTTCGAACACAGGAGCGTACAAAACGTTCCAGACCCTCTGGCGAGGTGATCATTTGTGAACAATTAGCACGTGATGTGGTGTGATGGGTGGTTGATCGTGCTGATCAGTGAACAATGGTCAACGGAGCGAGAGGGTCTGGTTACGAGACTAGCTACTGAGTGGGTGCGTGGGCGTGGATCACGTAGTTCTTGGCTGATACTGGCACACAGCAGTTGGGTGCATGAGTGACGGCAGGCACGAGGCTGTTCGTCCACATGGTGATGCAATCGGATCAGATCACAAGAATCGAATGATTGTGAGCGGGCCTAGAGCAGTAGGGGCGGCGCGGGCGGCAGCGTTTGCAGTGCGGCACGGCAGGCAAGCAAGCGCTAGTGGGCAGTCAGAGTTGCTCAAGCTGGTCGCGGGTGGGCTGCCGTTGGCGACGTGGTTCGCATGACATTGTGCTGTTGCCGTTGATTCGGTTGGCGGCCCGATGAAGGAAGCGCTTTGCAGGGAGCACGGTCGGCGTCGGCGGGCGGGCGACTGGGTGATGGACAGCCGCAACCGGTGTCATTGCTGGCGTGCGATGGTCAACATGAGATTGGGTTGATGCGTTGCATGGCAGCGGGACACCAGAGCGAGAGCGTGAGCCGGTGCGAGCGATTGCGATGCCGGTTGCGCCAAGGCTGCTGGGTCAACTTGAGTGCTTGGGCGGCGAGCGGCAAGGGGAGTGATCTGGCGGACATTGTGACAACTTGACTTGATGACGACCGTGAGAGAATTGGTGGATGAGCAAAGGCAGTGTCGTCGATTGAGTAGGGGTCACATTGCGGCCATTGATGCACTGTGTTTCATTGGATGCGGTCATAGGTACTACTACTACATAAATATCGGTGGCAGCTCATTCGTGACCAAGAGCAAAGCTCGAGCGAGCGAGGCAGTGAGAGTGCGGCCAGCGTTCACTGCAGTCAAAATGGCTGGTGTGCGGGTGATTCAAGTTCCCAGTCTACCTCGATTCTCTCCTTCCCAGTTATGGCCTCTTGACTCACGTAACTGTGCATGAAAAATAAGTTACCGTATTCTCCTCATTCAGGGCTTTCTATCCATGCCAAAATTTGGTAGAGTGGGCAACTTTTATGTTTTGGCTCTAACTGGTTTTAATGCGGGGCGCGGTATGTAACCTAAAAAGGGAAAACGTGTGGGAACAAGAAAGGAGCGGGAGCGACGCGATCGGTGAAGGAAAGGTGTGTCAAAAAGAAGGCTTGAGGTGAATGCGGGAAGGAATCGAAGAAGAGCAAAGAAGGACGTGGAACGATTGGGAGACGCCAACCGTCACAACGCGGCAGAAGCGGTGCCAGCCGAGGGAACTGTTGGCGGACGGAAAGGTCGACTACACAAGCTGCCGTGGCACGGAGGGATCGCCCTGTCAACAACGAGTCAACAAGGGTACGTGCCGACTGAGCATGGGCCGTTAGGCCGTGCTTACTGAGCAATGCCTCGACCTGGTCATGGATGGCAACACCGCACTCCCAGAGCACGTCTTGGAGGCTTGGACACACACACCAATGGCCCTGGTCGTCGAGCGCGTTGCACAGGACACAGAGCGGGGACGGGACACGACGCGGCCAGTACCAGGGACGGGACACGACGCGGCCAGTACCGGTGAGTTTGTGCACGTGTCGGCAGGTGGCCAGCCTTTCGGAATCGTCTGATTGTGTTGGAACCAACCGAGTTGCAAGTGCTTGGACACGCAAGTGCGAGACACGAGCTGGAGTCTATTTACACACACCAAAACGGACGGCACAACAGCAGTCAGTTACTCGAGGGACATGCGCAATCACCAAGTAACAAAAGGCGCCAAAACGACGTACCAAAGCTTTTCCGCAAAGGCTCACGTGACGACTCCATTGAATCAAGAACACGGAACAAATGTTGCTGGGCTTTGGACTCCTTCCAAAAGTTGCGTGGGGCATCGGCACAAAATCGGGTGACAATGTCTTGCAAGGCATCCCGCTCACTGATTGACACCGACAGAGCAGGGGGATGTTCATGTTGGCCAGCATGGAGCAACCAGATGGTGTTTTCCACAGGCAGCGCGCGGACAATGGCATGACAGTCGATGAGCCGGAAGCGCTTTAGGAAGCGCTTTACAGGGAGCACGGTCGGCGTCGGCGGGCGGGCGGCTGGTTGATGGACAGCCGCAACCGGTGTCATTGCTAGCGTGCGACGGTCAACATGAGGTTGGGTTGTTGCATTACATGGCAGCGGAAATCGAGGTCGAGAGCGAGAGCCCGTGTGAGCGATTGCGATGCCGGTTTCGCCAAGGCTGCTGGGTCAACTTCAGTCCTTGACGGCGAGCGGCGATGGGAGGCTCTGATCTGGCGGGTTGGCAACGTACTGAAAACTTGACTTGATGACGCCGGCGATGAGCAAAGGCGGTATCGTCGATTGAGCAGGGGTCACACATTGGCCATTAATGCTTTGTGTTTCATTGATGCGGGCATAGGTACTACTACACATGGGTGGCAGCTCGGACATTCGAGCCAGCAACACTTGCTCTTGAGCATGCGCTGGGCAAGCTTCAGTGAGAAGCTGTCAGTTGTGTTCACTGCAGTCAACGAGGCTGGTGCGCGTGCAATGCCCAGTCTAACTCGATTCTTTCCTTCCTAACTATGGCCCCTGAACTTGCGTAACTGTACTTAAAATATAGGTTAAAATGTTCTACTCATTCAGGGCTTTCTATCCATCCCAAAATTTTGTAGATTGGACCACTTTTATGTTTTGGCTCTAACTGGATTGAATGAGGGGCACGTTACGTATTCCGCGACAGCGGCTTCGGGCGCATCGAACTCGTCTGCGCTAGACTCCGCGTATTCTCCTGTTACCCCACCAACTGTTTTTTTTTTCTTTGTGCGGGCTTGCTGCGCGCGGACGGCACCACCCGTCGGCGTAGGTGTCGTGCCCGTTTCGGCACCGCCTGTCAGCGTAGGTGTCGTGCCCGTTTCGGCGCCGCCCGTCGGTGCCAGGGGAGTTTGTTGTGGTATGAGCGGGGCCGAAGAGGCGGAACGGCGAGTCGCGGGTGCTGCTGGACTTGGTTGCGGCGGCGTAGGCAATGATGACTTTGGATCTTGGGCGCTGGGGCAGCTCGACCTCCCCTTTCTTGCATCCTTAGGCTTTGAACGCTTGGCTGCAGCTGCATGAGTATCACCGCTGGAGTTCCGAGACTTGCAAGGAGCTGTGGGCCGGCATCTCGAAAGCGCAAGCACCCTGCGACCGCGCCTGGGCGATCAGAACGTGCAGGATATCAAAGGGCAGGCGGGTGTCTAAGCTTGTCTTGCTCTGCCTTGAGTCGATCCTGAAGCTGCTTGTACTCCCGCCTTTCCGGCCGGTTCTTGAGCGCCGTTTGCGCCCGATCCTTGGCCTGCTCGGCCATCAAGGCCATCATGATCACCTCAGCCACAGTGCCAAGGTCGGCGAGGGCCGGCACCCAGTGATGCGATTTGGTGCTGCGAGATTTGGTGCGAGGCACGTTCGAGGGCATGAAGGGAGGGACATTGGAGGGTCGTGAAGTTTGAGCTGGAATGGACTGTCGTGAGACGATGGTTGGGAGGATTCGCGTCGGGATGGGTCGAGGCCAAGGCCAAAGCTGACGCAAAGGCTGACGGCCATGTCAGAGAAGGAGAGACAGGTACGGCACGTGGAGATTCTGGGTCGAACTGCTGGTCGACACTAGGAAGATGCAGCGAAGCAGGTCTCGCGCTGGCGGCGGGCGCCTCAGTTCGTTGTCGCTTGGCGCGCGAGAGGTTTGCAAACCGCTTCTTCTTTCTCGGCCGCTGTTTGTTCGGGGACCGCAGTGGTTGCCCAGAGCAGCGACATTCATCGATGTTACAATTGCCTGTCGGGTGTTGGAGTTGTCGTACGAATCGGATGGCGGTGGGATCGAATGGGAGGAGCGGATCGCCAATCATTTCATTCTTCCTTCATTGGATGTGTCATGGATGGAGGCTCAGATAGATTTTAGAGCCAAAGAGAGAGAAGAAAAGAGCGAGCCATTTGTGACTGAGGGCAAAGCAAGAGCGAGCGAGACGTGAGAGTGTGGTCAACGTGGCTGGTGCACGTGCGATTCCCAGTCTAACTCGATTCTTTCCTTCGCGGTTATGGCCCCTCAACTCACGAAACTGTACATAAAAATAGGCTGCCGTATTCTGCTCATTCAGAGCTTCCTATCCATGCCAAAACAGTGTACATTGGACAACTTTTATGTTTTGGCTCTACCTGGTTAAATGCGTGGCGCGTTATGTAAACCGTTGAAGATGGAAGGGAGCAGATGCTGTACAGAGGCTGGGAGAGACAATTGCTCAGAGTCTTGTGTAATGGACAAACAAAATACATTGTTTTGATGCACAAATACATGTTCGATGATGTTTGACAGCCGAGCTGACCGACTGAAGAGGTGGACGCTCTCTGATCAGAGACTTCTTAACATGTGTGGACTGCACGGACAATAAACATATACATCAATTACACGACACTTCATGCGAGTGTGCAACGGCAAGCAAAAGACAGAAAAAAAATACAAAAAAAAACATAGGAACAACACTCAGTTGGAGCGAATGGGTGGACACGGGCACAACCACAAGAAACGCGCGACAACAACAAAACTGCCTTGTGAGGGGAAAGACGCAAGGAATGTGACAAAAGCTACATCAAACACGAGCTAACCTCAACCAGCTAGTCCCGAGCAGCACTAGCACCAACTCTAGTACCCGCACCATCCGACCCTTGCAACCGCAGCACCGCCGCCTGCAAAATAAGCATAATCATATCCTGATAACTCAACCCCGTCAGCCGCGACATGTGCGCCAACTTGCCGTCCCAGCACCAACCCGGGTTCGGGTTCACCTCCAACAACTTGATCCGCGCAGCAAACTCGTCATCCGTCTCAGTCATGGGTCCTGGCACTGGCAACGCTGCGCGGAAATCAAATCGGGCATAGTCCCGGCACCCAAAGCGCTCAAACAAGGCCGCGCACCGCGCATGCAATGCCGCCTCGACACGCGCGGGCAACTCGGCGCGAATGTACTGAATCTCGTTCCAATACGGCGACGTCGGGTCCCACTTTGATTCGAACCCAAGAATTGGCGTCAAGTTGCGCTCAATGATGGCCGAGTAATCGACTTGCAGAATCGGCAAAAAGTGAAAGCCCGTGCTTGGGTTGCCAATCACGCCCACGGAAAACTCTTGCCCGCCAAGGTACTCTTGAATCACGACATCGGTCAATCCCGCGTCGTGCAACTCGCACACGTACGTGTGCAACTCCTCGGGCGAATGCACAAGCGACCGCGGCGTGATCCCCAACGAGTTGTCGCCACGCATGGGCTTGACAAACGCCGGATACGCGAGGCCGTCGACTTCACGAACCATGGCGTCCATGCCGCGCGGCGTGAGCTGGTGCGGCGGCGTCTGGATTGAGAGCGACCCCAGGTAGTACGCCTCGCGCGGCGTAGGAATGCCCATGGCGCGCGCTTGTGCATTGACCAGCGCCTTGTCGTAGCACAGGCCAAGCGATTGCGGCGTGGCGCCCGTGTAAGGAAGCTGCAGCATCTCAAGCAGAGCGGGCACATGCAATTCTTGAAGCGCATCGTTCCAATACCCTTCGTCGCACAAGTTGAAGACAAGCGTGTCGACACCCGGGCCGGTGCCCAAGGATGCGGAAGCCATGGCCATGGCCGTCAGCGGCGACGAGTCCTTGTTTTCCTTGTCCTTGTTGTTGGTTGTGTCGGCTGCGAGTTGCTGCTTGCGTTCGGCCAAGTTGCGCGCCACGTCCACCAGCGACTCAATCATGTCGGTGTGCTTGTCAACAACTTTGAGCGTCCCATCTTGCTTCTTCCACTTGACACCAGCACCCTCGAGCACGTCCACGAGCTTGCGCCGCGTCTCCAAATCTTCTGGGTTCCAGGTATCGTTGAGCTTACCAAGGCACGGAATGCGCGGATCGCCCATGATCACAATCAAGTTGCGCACATTCGGCGGGGGTACGGGAGAAGACGTCGAGTGCAGTGTAACCTTGCCATGGGCAAGCAAGGTACCAACGTGCGATTCAGGCGCTGCGCCATTGCACGACGTGAGAACGGCAGTGTCTTCTGCAACGACCGAGGGCGACGACGATCCGCCAGAGCTCACGCCAGAGTCGATCACAGGGCTAAACATCTTGGCACGGAAGGCGGTGCCCGCAGAGATGCGCGCCGTGTCAATGGACAAGCCGCCGTGGGTCGAGGTGGCAGAGTCAAACTCATCGTCGGCATCAGATGCAAATTGTGAGGATCCGGAAGTGCCTCCGAGCGTTTCCGACAAGATCTCGTCGTCGTGGTCTTGCACGTGTGGCACGGCATGGTGAGTTTGATGAGGCTGCAAATGACCTTGTTGTTGATGTTGCTGCTGCCGCTGCTGCTGGTGTCCTGCTGCGGCCGCCGCCTCGTTGTTGATTGCTGCAAACGCCGCCGCCATTTCCGATGAAAAGGCGTCAAACCCGACCAGCGCGGCGGGATCGCTTGCACGGCCCTTGTCCTTGCACGCAATCACCAGCATGCGTTGCTCCATCATGCCCAAATCTTCTTGGCGCTTGGACAAATCCTTTGCCGCCGTCAACACCTCACCGCCCGCTGCATTGATGCTGCCAGCCATACCACCTTGACCGGTGCCACCGACACCTGATGAGGATCCCCCCCTGGGCGCTGCCGAAGAATCGTGCATGAGGCCGCTGGACGAGCGGCTCATAGATGGCGATGCAGCAGGAATACCGGGCGGGACCGTGGGCGAGCGTGAATGGCCGACCGGCGGGTTGGACCGACCGTGCTTTTCGCGTGCCGGAGTAAAGAGCGCCATTTCCATGAGCATTTCGAGCTCGTCGAGCTCGTACAAACGTTCGGCGTAGAATTGGTCGCGAATGACGCCCTTGGACACTTCAGTGACGACCTCGCGCGAGACGAGCGATTTTCCGTCCTTGCTGAGCTGGCGTTCGCGGCACACAAAGGTATCGTCGTCGATCCACTCCCAGGTGCGCGGCGAAAAGTTGTGCTTCATGTAATGCCCGTCGGTCAGGTCGAGGACAACGTAAGCGCCCAAGCGTGCAACACGGTGGCATTCGCGCAAGACTTGGAGGTCGGACGCCGTGGACGTAAAGTAACCAAACGAGTTGCCCATGATCATGACGAGGTCAAACGAGTCGGCGGGAAACGGAATGGTCCGGCAATCGCCCACCGTGAACCTGCACCTGTCGCTGACGCCGGCCGAGGCGGCGCGGTCTCTGGCCAAGTTGATGAGAAATTCGGACTGGTCGTGGCCGTAGATTTCCAACCTCGGGTACCTGCGGGCGAGCTCGAGCGCGTGTCGGCCCTGCCCGCAGCACAAATCAAGAATGCGCGGGGCACGCGTGTTTGTGCCGGCCGACGACATCATGCCGCGGCGAAACACGTTGGCCAGGTACGGGTACGATTCAAGCAGGTCGACCTCGGAGCGCGTGACTTCGGGATCCTCGACAACGTCGCCGTCCGTCTTGAGGTAGACTTGATCGAAGATGTGAGTCCACCAGGCGGGCGGGACGTTGGATTCCAGGTTGGCGACGCGGCCCTTGCAAATGCGCTGGCCGCTAGCTGGTTGCGCGTCGGGAGTGGGCGACGATCTCGACGTGGTACCTGTAGCAGCGGTCGTGGCCGGCGACGAGGAAGACGAGGTGGCCGCGTTGGCGCCGGCCATGATAGCTTGCGCATACGTCATGACCGTGTTGGTTGCGGCCGACGCGCGCAGGTGCTTGGGTGCCGCAGACTGAGCATTGATCGGGCTGTTTCCGGACAGGTTGCTGTTGTTGTTGGCGGCCGCGGCCGTGGATCGCGAGCCGCGCGACGTCTTCTTCCCGGCGGGGGCTGAGGAATCCGACTTGGTGGCCGAGGCGGCGGCAGCGGGCGTGGACGACGTGCGTAAGGACTGCGGATTGAGCATGACGCGAGTGTGATCGGCTAAGGTACCGAGGGTTTTGTCGGGCTGCAATGCCAGTGCCAGGTCTATTGGGTGGTGCGTGTTGCGTGTTGTGCTGCGTGTTGTCGTGGGATGGATCAAAGCGGTTGCTGCCCAGCAGACAAAACTAGAGAGCTGGACGCGAGACCAGCTGTGCCTAGTATATTAAGAGGTGTACAAGTACTCTGAGTAAATGTTTACCTGGACGTAGACGTATACGTTACCGCGTTCGCTCGCGATCAATCAATCAATCACTCAATCAATGCACAAAAGCTGCGTTTTTTTTTTTTTTCGGGTTGGTTGCACGGTTATACGCGTCGCAAACAAATGAGGCGGGTCGAGCTGGTCGTGATCTCGCAAGAGGCAAGCAGTCACGCGACGTCATGTGATGGTGGAATGCATTCACCCCCACATGCCTGCCTACCGAAAGCATTGACGCATGCAGTGCATAGATCGAGCGCGGACGTGGGACGGACACAGTCTGCATACCACATACCTACGCCACAATCCATCCTATCCTAGTATTGTGCAAAGTGCAATGGACTTGGTCGCATGGAACGTGTGTGTGCATCCTACATGAAAAACGTGAGCAAGTCAAACCATCAAAAGGCATCATCATCATCACCATCATCAAGTCACCAACAATGCATCCCATCTTGCGCATTGCTCGCGCCCGTCCGGTGCCCAGCTTGGCACTGCTGCACCTGCACCAGCTGCGGCCACGACGCATTGCCTCTGTCACGGATCACCCGCTGGTGCGCTCACGCCATGTCTCCCTCCGAGATATTGGCCACCAAATCCCTAACGCTGAATACGCATGCACAGACGGCTCAGTCGGCAACACCCCCACCGCCGCCTCCACCATTAGCGGGATCACCTGCGTCGCCATCGGCGTCCGTATCTGTGTCCGTTCCCATGCCGGCTTCGTCTCTGTCGACACGTCAAGACAACCAGACTCATCAACAACAGAGTCAGAGCTCCTCCATGCTTCCGCCCTCGCCCTTTCTCACCTCCGTCTCGCACGATCCAATCATTCTCCCGCCACTCCTGCCCGCCACCTCGAAACCAAATCGTGGTCGCAATCTGGGCCCACTGTCGATCCTCAACCTGCAAGAGTACCTGGCCGTCCTCTATGCCCTCATTCAGGCGGGCAACATGGACCGCGCAGAAACAATTTACGCTTCCCTTGTCTCACGCAACCCGACCGAAATGCGCCACGTCATGGACACCAACGTCTACAATGTCTTTATTGACGGCTGGATGAACAAGATTGACCCTGCTGCACAAACCACACACTCGCCCGCACGCGCAGGGCTCGAATGGTTCTTGCGCATGAAGCAGGCATCCGTCGATCCAGATGCGTCCAGTTACGCCGTGCTGTTGCGCGGCTTAATGCGTGCCGGCGAGTCGGAGCAGGCAACCATTTATTGGCAGAAGCGCAGCGTGCCGACAAGTCCGGCGCACTCTTCCGCCAAGTTCTGTCGCACCCGTTTCTCTCGTCCGATTTGGACCCAGAACTCGTTGCACCCTGGAATGAGCTCCTCAGAGCAAACAATGTCTCGGTGCAAATCAACAACACGCAAGTTGGCGGCTCTGCTGCTGTTGCCATGTCGGATGCACTCGCCCAAGACGCCCTGCGCGAAACCCGGGCCATCGCCTCTTCTTCTCCCTCCTCTCTGTCGCCCGACGAACTGGCCGACATTGACGCTGCACGCGCCGAACTCGATGCCATCAAGTCCGAGCTCGAGCAAGCAAAGTACCAGCTGTACGCCGACAAGCTCAAGCTGCCCGAGCCAAAAGCCGTCGGCTCGCTTGGTCTCGAGCTCTTGCAAGAAAACTTGCGCGTCATCAAGGAGCATGGAATTGGCACTACCCAGTTTGGCAAGTACGCCTTGCAGCTCAAGCTCGAGGAGCCGCGTACGATGCGGCCCTGAACCGGCTGCGCGCAGAAAATGAGGCACATCGCGAGGGTGACCGCGGCGTGACCATGATTCGCGACGGTAACCTCAAGCGCCACATGTGGCAGTGGCATAAGGCCCTCACTGAGGCGGTTCAGGAAGAGTTGAATGCGTGCGCCAAGGTCGAGACCAATCCGGCAGCCAACAAGGGCGCGAAAAAGGCTGAGCGCGAGCTGTATGGCCCGTTGCTTCTGCAATTGTCGGCTGAAAAACTCGCCATGATCACCATTGTCGAGGTGCTTCGTATGCACGTGCCCGTCAACACGGACGAGGACGAAGGCACCATTGGCGATATCATCAAGGTTAACCGGGTCGTCACGGGCGTGGGTGCGGCCGTCGAAAGCGAAGTCAATGCCGAGGCCCTGCGCCAGCGCATGCGCACGCGGGGTGAAGATGATGGCTCTGGCATGTCTGCGCTTGACATGACCATCAAGTCGTTGGACGACCGCTTGTTTACCAACCAGCGTCTGTTCAACATGACGATTCGCCGGCTGTACGCAAAGTTGCAAGAGGAGCAGGTCGCATTGGCGGGCGACAGTATCAACGAGGGCAAGCAGCCCGATGGGCTCAGTTCAGGCCAGTGGTTGAAAAAGTGGCCCATATCGTCGCGCGCCAAAGTCGGGTCGGTTCTGTTGAGTCTGCTCATGGACACGGCAAAGATTTCGCGCGAAACTGTGGATCCCGCGACCGGCGCCACATCAACTGAGGACGTGCCTGCCTTTTACCACACTTATGCGTTTGCCAAGGGGAAAAAGCTCGGCATTGTCAAGTACCACCCGGCCATTTCCGAAATGCTGTCGCGCGAGCCCGTCAAGGCAACGCTCACGCCAAAACTGCTGCCCATGGTGGTTCGCCCGCGCGCATGGCTCACCTACATGTCTGGCGGCTACTTGACGTCGCGGTCGCCGTGCATGCGCATCAAGGACAACAACCCGGAACAGCTCGCGTACCTGCGCGCCGCGGCAAAGCACAACCGGCTCAACTACATTTTGGCGTCCTTGGATGTGCTGGGTAGCACTGCATGGAAGGTGAACGAGGATGTCTTCAAAGTGGTGCTTGAAGTGTGGAATTCGGGCGAGGCCGTGGCAGATATTCCGCCGGATTTGACCGAGGAAAAGAAGCTCAAGATGGCGCCAAGCAGCCAGAGGAAAAGGCCGGGCCAAAGTATCGCGAGTTTTTGAAGAAGAAGGAGGAGTTTGGCAACTTTGTGCGGAATGCGTATTCGTTGAGGTGTGATACCAACTACAAGGTCGAGGTGGCGCGCACGGTATGTTCCTCTCACATCTCACATTGTGAACTCGTACCCTGACTCTGACCTGAACCGCACCTTTTGTCATGGTTCTACAGTTCCTCGGGCAAGAAATGTACTTTCCGCACAATGTTGACTTCCGTGGGCGCGCCTACCCCATGCCCATTCACCTCAACCACATGTCGTCCGATTTGTGTCGCGGACTCATGACATTTGCCGAGGCCAAACCCTTGGGCGAGCGCGGTTGGTTCTGGCTCAAGGTGCACATGGCATCACTTCACGGTTACGACAAGCAATCCTTTTCCGCGCGCGAGCAGTGGGTCATGGACAACATGCCCAACATCCTCGACTCGGCCGACAACCCGCTCACGGGCAAGCGCTGGTGGCTCAAGGCCGACGATCCCTGGCAGTGCTTGGCCACGTGCTACGAGATTTCCCGCGCGTATCGGTCGGGCGACCCGACGGCGTATGCGAGCAGTTTGCCAATTCACCAAGACGGGACTTGCAATGGGTTGCAGCATTATGCGGCGCTGGGCGGTGATTTGATGGGTGCCCAGCAAGTCAACTTGGTTGCCGGTGATCGGCCCGCGGATGTGTACACTGCGGTGGCCGAGCAGGTGGCCAAGCTCGTGGACAAGGATGCAGAAAAGGGTCATCGTTTGGCACAGCTGATTCGCGGCAAGGTGACGCGCAAGATTGTAAGCAGACCGTCATGACCAACGTGTACGGCGTGACATTTGTTGGCGCACGCCAGCAGATTCAGAACCGGCTCAAGGAGACCAAGGAGTATACCGAGGACGACATGTACAACTTGTCTGCGTACCTGGCCAAGAAAGTGTTTTTGTCAATTGGCAAGATCTTCCACGGTGCGCAGCGGATTCAAGACTGGTTGAACGAGGTGGCTCGCTTGATTGCTCGCTCGATCCCCTCAAAGTACGCCGAAAAGTCGCCCGCAAACATGACGTCGGTCGTGTGGACAACGCCGCTCGGATTGACATGCGTGCAGCCGTACCGCAAGGAGGTTCGTACTCAAGTCAAGACGCTGTTGCAAACCGTGCAGCTCGCCGATCCCAACAACCCTGCGCCCGTCAACACCATGAAGCAGCGGTCGGCATTCCCGCCCAACTTTATCCACTCGCTCGATGCATCGCACATGATGATGACAGCTGTCGCGTGCCATCGCGCCGGGCTCGCGTTTGCCAGTGTGCACGATTCTTACTGGACGCACGCGTGCGATGTCGATACCATGAACCGCATCATTCGCGACGAGTTTGTCAATTTGCATTCGCAGCCAATCATGGACAATGTCGTGGCCGAGTTTGAAAAGCGGTACAAGGACTATATTGTGCCCGTGGATGCGAGCAAGTCAAAGAAGAGTGACATGCTCAAGGATGGTGGGGCCGAGGAGGATGACGAGTCGACGCCGGCTGCAGCCGGCGCACTCAAGGCAAAGGATGTGGGTATGGCTACGAAGGATGAGATGGCTGATTCAGTGCCATCGGGCTCATGGGTTCCGCTCAAGTTGCCGCCTTTGCCACCTCGGGGCGATTTTGATGTGCGCCAAGTCAAGTCGAGCAACTACTTTTTCCACTGATGGCTCTCTCGTTGGCTCCACTCGCTCATTGTACAGATTCTCTGCTTCCCATTCCTTCCCATTTCGTTCCCATCTTTCATACCAGTCACTTCCTTGTATCATTTCCTCTGTGACACTTTTGCATCCTTTCCAATAGCTGACGTAGATGTATATTGTATCCACTTTTCCTGTGAATGGGCTGTTGGTTGCGACCCAAAGGCGGACGGCCGCATGGCATGGGAGGGTCTGACTGCATGCAGTGCTTCAATTGGTTGGGTGATCGGAATCCATGATGGGGGTGGCGGCTGACCAGCGGGCGCCATACCATGTTTCACGATGTCCGAGCGTTTGCAAAGACACAACAACGTCTTTCAAGCGGAGAGTCTTTGCGAGCTGTGGGTCCAGCAATTGATTGATTCCCATTCGAACTGTGACAGACGGCCGGCGACCAACGGATGTCATTTCTCTCCCTCATCTTATTCTTTCATCTCGTTTCGTTTCGCTGTGATCCGTGTGCATCGCAACGGTTTGCCACCGTCTCGCATCTATCTCCCTCCAGGGTATACTAGCGATCCAAGATTCACGCTGGCTCGCTCTCCGCACCCTGCCCTTCACCTCCAAGCACCGTGACACCATCTTCTACGCATACATCCGGGTGTTTGTACACTCCTGAGCAACTGTTGACACGGTATGGACATCCAAACACAATCCGCCGGTGCCGACACCAAGCAACATCCACGCCGACGACAGTGGCACTATGCATACTGTACCGCCGCTGGATCCTGCTTCACATTTTGCTTCGTCATTGTGGTCTGCAGCCCAGCTCCAGTCCATCGGGCTCGGTTCAACGGCGTGGGCGTTCAATCTGTTGAACTCTGATCCATAAGCACATCGGAGAAGGTGGATCGCCGTTCATTTGACGCCAGCCAATTTGGCGCAATTCAATGCAATATCAAGCCGTTCTCACGCTCGTGTGTATCCGGTAACAGAGCAATACACCGTCCTTGACCTTGCGCATTCGACTCGCCGCACTTGGTGCATCGTCAGCATCAGCGTCGCATCCCGTTACCCGCACGCTGCTTATCGCCGATCTACCGCCGCTTCAGATCTTGTTCTGATCTGCTCGTGCCCAACGTTCCATCCATCCTGCTAACACCTCCTCGCCAGCTGCTCACAAGCATCGGAATCGCACCAACGACGCGTTTCTCTTTGGCAAATCGCTCCCGCTGGGACCCTTGCCGCTCTGTTGCCGTTTCACTTGCCCTTTAGGCCGCCCTTTGCTCGCTAGGTACATGCGTAACGTAGTCGCGCTCAGTCCCATCTCCCACTATTGCTACAGCGGCGGCTTCCTCACGCACGGCAAATTGGCGTTTTTTTTTTCTTTTCGCAGATTATTGCCACAAGAAGCGTCCGATCCCATTCGACGATACCATACCCACCACTTTCACGACCATTCTCTCGATTGGACCTGGCACAAGCCCACACACCCTTCCCGTCCCCTGAGCTCCGTTCCACGTGCAGATTTTATCCAACCCTTCCATCCATCCATCCTACCTTCCTTGACAATGCTGAATCAGCCCAACTACGGCCACGGCCACGCGTACGACGCCGGACACACGCACGCGCACAATGGCGGAGCGTACACGGCGGCTGCCCATTACCAGCATCAGCAACAACAGCTCCATGCTCAGGCTCAGCAGGCCCAGGCTCAACAACAGCAGCACAACCAACAGCACCAGCAACACTTTCCCATCCACACGGCTGCTGCGGCTGCAGCCGCGGCAGCGGCCGTTGCCAGTGCCACTGCGGGATCGCAATACTTGGCTGCCGGATCGGGTTCAACGGGTGGCTCGCAGTTTGCTCAAAGCCAACAGACGGCCCTCGCACAACATCTCATCAATGCAGGTAATGCGGGTGGCTACATTCTCCAACAGCAACAGCACCAGCTACAGCAGAACCAACAGCAGCAACACCCGCTCCACCAAGCGTACCACTCGCCGCCGGGTGGATCCATGGTTGCTGCATCGCACAATCACGGCGCTGCCAACCACGCCGCCGCTGTTGCTGCGGCTGCCGTGATGGCCGCCTCATCTGCGGTCCCAGCCGCAGTGCAACCTCCGCCGCCACCGCCGCAAGAAGAGATTACCACCATCTTCGTGGTTGGTTTCCCACCCGACATGCAAGAGCGCGAGTTTCAAAACATGTTCATCTTTTCGCCGGGGTTCGAGGCCGCAACGCTCAAGATTCCTGCAAAGGATGAGGTGGATCATGCTGGCCACAAGAAGCAGATTGTACACCTTTTTTTTCATTCTCCGTTCTTTGCTCATTTGTCTCATGCCCGGGCCGTTGGTACCCGGTATCCGTCTGTGTCACGGATCGATTGATTGACGTCACACAACATCCCCCGTTGTTTACCGATAGATTGGTTTTGCTAAATTCCGTACCCGCCTGCAAGCCCTCGAAGCACGCGACATTTTGTCTGGCCGCAAGGTCGACGCCGAAAAGGGATCAGTTCTCAAGGCCGAAATGGCGAAAAAGAACTTGCACACCAAGCGCGGCTTGTCCAATGAGTTTTTCCACCCAGCCTTCCAGCAGTATGGGATCCTCAACATGCAACTGTCGGCGGCCGCCGCCGCAGCGGCAGCGGCCAATGGCGGCGCCGGAGGACCCGCACATTTGGCAGCCGCTCAAACGGCGGCCATGGCGGCGGCGGCGGTTTCAGGTGCGACTGCTGCGGCTCACGCGGGATCGCATGGGCTGCCACCGCTCGCTTCGGGCTACTTGTCGTCGGCGGCTGCCGCTGGTTCACATTTGGCGCTGCCGGCACCACCCGGTCGGGACGAGGCGATGGTGGACGCTCGCAACACTCGCAGCGTACAAGGATCGTCGGTTGCTGGTGGATATGCGTATGGCCCGGGCATGGGTGGAAATGCTGGATCGGTCTCGGCGGCGCCACCGGGTGTCATCTTGTACGGCACGGGCGCCACCGGTGTCAGCCCGCCCGCGTTGGAGCACTTGTTTGCGTCGTCGGCCGTCAATTCGCCAGGAATGACCGTGCTCGGTGGACCCAATGTCGGCGAATCGTCAGGTATTGTCGAATTGATTGATGAGCAGCAGTCGCACTCGACAGCGTCCCAAGGAGGCACGGGCGTGTACCAACAACAACAGCAGCAGCAACAGCAACAGCAACAACATCACACTGCCGTGTATGCGCACTATGCCATGGAGGCCGCGGCCGCTGCGGCTCATGCAGCCAATGCCAAGCAAACTGGGTCTGGGCTGCCACGGCCTTCTTCAGCAGCATCTATGACTTCGGCCACGAGCGCGGCAACAACGGCGGGTGGCGCATGCGGTCAGATGCACAAGAGATTTGCTTCACCACTGCCGTCGCCATCGGCCTCCCAGACCACGTTCCCCGGTTTCGTCTCCGATCGCCGCAGCAACGACCGCGACCCAATCATGGACGAGCTGGAGCAGCAGTTTGCCGTCACGTCCGTGTGTGACACAATTTCTGCGGGCAATGAGACCAACATGGCCGTGGTTGATGGGATTGCGTGTGCGGCGGCAGCAGCGTCCTCTGAGAACACTGTGGCATCTCCACCACCGCATCGGCCTGCATCCGCTTCGCCGCCCTCAAGTGCGGTTCCGTTGACCATGCCGGCTTCTTCCATGGCCTCGGCAGCGGCATCACCCTTGCCGTCTTTGCCGGCCTCTCCAGCCACCTCTTCAACCTTGTTCAAGGCGTCGTCGCTTGTTGGATCGTCGCCGCACGGGCCGAGTCCGCTGAACCCAAACACAAATGGTAACGCGTCAACGGGCACCAACTCGGGCAACCGCCCCGCCTCGCCATTAGCATCGCCAGTCTCGACCACATCCTCATCGGGCTCATTGGCATCGTTTGCCGTGCGGACGCAGCCCAATGCAAATCAAGTGAAACCGGCGCGCATTTCCGGTTTGTCCATCAATGCCTCCCTCGCCAACCGGTGGACCAAAGGTGGGCTTGCCACCACGGCCACGGCCAGTGCTGCCCATATGCTCTCTCCTGCAACGCCCGTGGTCAACTACGACGCCCCCAACTACCAGGCGCCACCAGGCAATGCCGTGTACCTGCCCGGCGGAGTCCCGGCGGCAGTTGCTGCCGATGCCAGTCAACTCCTCCGGCAATTACCCGGGTTCAAGCGCGTGCTCATGGCGGGCGACGGCGTGGTCCTCGAGTTTGAGGAGCCCAAGCATGCCGAGGAGGCAAAGAGCTGGGCGGTCAAAGCCTTACAGGGTTCTGTGCGTGAGGATGAGATTCTTGTTGTGGCAACACATGCAAGCAGTGAGGTGGAGCAGCAACAGCATTACCAGCAAGCGATGGATTTGTCGCGGTCTGCAACCTTGTAATTGAGCACGTGTGCGGGAAGATGATGTTGAATTGTCCTCCCGCATCCCATTCCGCCCACCCCCCCATGCGCATTGACCGGTTTTGATGGGGCGCGTTACGTCATGTTATTGCTGACTATTTCCTGAGTCCGTTTGACCTTTTTTTTTCCCTTGCGTCGTTTCTCTTTTCGATTTCTTTCCTGCTGTTTGGTCGCGATTTCGGCCCCCAGCTTGGCTTGCGCACGCAACGCATACACACTTGACTCGGTTGTTGTTGAGCTACTTTCTTCTTTTCCTCCCCTTTTTTTTCCATATTTCCCAATTCACCCGATCCCCACGCTGCTCTGCCTTTTCCAGCCTTACCTCATGGCCTCCCCTACTTTGGCATTTCTCTACGTTTACTTGTTTCGGTGGCTTTGCCCTGTCTTCTTACCCTGCTCCTTCTGTGCCGACCCTCCAATTCGTGGATCTCATTTGATTTGACGTCTTTTTGTTGTTTATTTGTTGGAATTGAATGATGGAATTGCACTATACACTTGCAGATGATATGAGTGTTTCTGGCAGAGAGCCCTTGAGACGTTCATTTGCATTCGAAGGCCTCCAGAACACAAGAAGAGCATTTCTTTATTGCTATTTTTTTCAAGGCATCATCCTTGCGTGTTGGTTCAAGTTGTTGGTGGAGGTGGAGGAGGGTGGGAATGGTCCAGAAGCGTGATCGGCAGCTCGCTGTTGTTGCTCTTTCACAAAATGAACGTACATGTGCCGAAGACAGCTACGACAAACGTACACCCGAGACTGTCAAGCGTTATTTTCACATTCGGCATTCACCTTGCCCGCACCATTGCAGCCTGACTGCGGCATTCGTAGCCTCCTTGCCGGATCTGAGGTTGTCGCCTGGTCCACGCGACATTCCCATTGCACTGTGATCTCCATCTGTTGCTTGCTTGTGCATGCGCGGCAACCGTCCCAGTAACCCAGAACGTCAACTCGGCGTGCCGGTCCAAACTCGCTGATATCCAACTGACATGAATGCAACGCCAGCCGACGTGATCTACCAAGTTTCTTTTCCGCCGCATCGCAAGGACTGGCATCCTTCCGCCTCACAAGACATCACCACCCTATCGTCTTGTTCCCACGCCATCTAGAAGTCACACTCTTCACTTCCATTCACCGCCTGACTGTGCTTCTCTGCAGCTGGCCCCGTCACCTCGCTTTTGGCACTCTTGTGTTTTCATCTCACTTGCCCACCCATGTTTTGATCCCACTGTTTCAACCACCAACGATTCTCCCCAATATGACTCTCATGTCTACTCATACGCAACAACAATTGCGCCGACGCGTCGGGCAGCAGGCTGCCAGTTTCCACTTTCCCTGGATGCGCTTGTGTCTCGCCTTTCTTGTGCTCGTTGCTGTCGCCAGTCGGCTTTCCTATGCCGCTCCAGCACCTCAAGATGCGGGCGTATCCGCTGCCACGGACAGCTCGTTGTCTTCTTCGGCTGAAGCTCCCTCAGCAACCCCAAATGAATCCGAATCAACTCCAACTTCGCGCTCGGGAACCAATTTGGATCCCGAAACAGCTCCAAGTGCAGCACCAAGCGTCATCGACGCATCGACTTCCGTAGAAGCGACAGCGACCTCCGCCAGCGCTACACCTTCTTCCGCCCTACCGCCCCCTTCCACCGTTTCTGATACACAGCCAAGCCCACATCCGTCACAGGAACCTCAGCCAACCACGCCTACAACAGCAGCTCCCTCAATGGCCGCACTTGTAACCCCAACTCTCACACCGGCAAACAGCGGAACCAACTCGACCGGCGAGAACGTAACCACAAACAACACGGATACACCAGCCTCCCAAGCGCGCAACTTTACCTCCTCATCAGCACCTGCACCGGATGCTATTGCCAACTCTTACATTATTGTCTTCAAAGACGGCAACTTTGCCACGACCGCTGCAAGACTTACGACCGAAATCGAATCAGCCAACGTGTCACCCGCGGGTACCATCCCACTTGCACCTTCTGCCATTGTACCCCCCTCAGCCGCCGCAGCCATGGTCTCTGCCGTCAATGCCAGTGCGCCGGTAGATCCGGAGGTCAGCACAAGCGACATCCGTGCTGCCGAGGTGCGTGTTCCCGCTGGCCGTGCACCGACGAGGTTCAGGAATGGCCGGCCCGTGCCCGCTTTCGACGTCAACAACCCGCCCAACCAGATCACGCAAGCTTATCCGGACTTGGCAGCCATGGCCGCCGTATTGACGCCCGATGTGGCGAGGCGGTTGGAGCAGCGCAGTGACGTGGCAGAGGTGGTCAGGGATGCCCAGGTCAAGGCCGCTGGGTGGGTGGTGAAGCAGGACGATGCGCCGAGCTGGGGTACGTTACTGGGTCATGACGACCGTGTCTGTGGGAATCGTTTGTGAGCGGGGAACTGACCTCCGTGTTGAGCGTCCAATGATAGGATTGACACGCATCAGCTATCGCGACAACGAGGTCAACGACAAGACGGATTACACTTACGATGACACTGCTGGACAGGGCGGTAAGTTCTTTCGGTTCTTTTTTTTTGACACATCATATTCGCTGATGACTGATTGACTCACTTTTTGCTCGTTGTTGCAGTGGTTGTGTGGGTCATTGACACAGGCGTCAACCATTTTGACCCCGATTTTGAAGGTCGCGTTGCCGAAGGCCGTGCCTTCTGCACAGGGTGCTATGCCCCCGTCCCGGATCCAAACGGCCACGGGACCGCCGTCGCGGCCCTCATTGCGTCAAAGACATGGGGCGTCGCGAAAAGAGCGCGCATTGTTTCGATTCGCGCGCTCAACGAGGATGGAGTCGGCAGATGGTCGGACGTGATTGCGGCACTGCAGTGGGTACGGTCCATGATGCTGCGCCGCCAGTTCCGTTCTGCGAGGGGCCATATCGTGAATTTGTCGATCGAGGGGCCAATCAACGCGGTGGTCAATCGCATGCTGAGGCAGTTGGAGAACTTGGGTGCAACCATTGTGGTAGCGGCAGGAAACAGTGCCGTGGATGCGTGCACGACAAGTCCTGCAAGCGCGACGGCTATGTTGAACAATATGGTGGTGGTTGGTGCGTCGACGGCGGATGACCAGCCGGCATACTTCACCAACGTTGGGAGTACGTCTTGTTTTCTTTCTGCTTTGCTCATTCCTCGATTTCCTTGCAGCATCTGACTCGATCTTTTCTTCTCATTTTCTTAGCTTGTGTTGACGTCTTTGGCCCGGGTGATGAAGTGGTTACGTACGTCCACTCCATTCCATTGTCCGTTCGTCTTCCCGGCAGGCACAATCTGACTTCATAACCGTGCATCGTTTAGAATTGGCGACATGGCCGTCTCTGGCACGAGTTTTGCATCGCCACACGTCGCCGGCACGATGGCACTGTACTTGTCGGCCAACTCGCGTCTATCAACCTTTTTGCTCAAGGCTGTACTGCAGCGGCAGGCAACGCGTGGCAAGGTCCACGGTGCAGAACAGTCTCAGTCGCCCAACTTGCTCGTCTTCAATTCTCTTCAAGGAGCCCGGCTGCCATGGTGGATGCTTCGCGGTGGACGCTGGTGACATGCTAGACCTTGAATGGTGACGAACGATTCTCTGTTGGTTTTCTTTACTCTGTCCCACCTGCTTTCGATATCTGTGCCCACGCCTGAATCAAGCGTTCTTTTCACGAATTCTTACTCTCCCCTCCACTTTGGCCTGCTCGCTCATACATGTTGGCACTTGACACACTCTTTTTCATTCACTATTCTCATCTCGCAACCTGTTTTTGAATGTTTTTTGCTCCACGTTCCCGTTTATGCTTGGATGCTTGTTCCCGTGCTGCACTGCTAGGGCTCAAACACATTGTGTGCGGCATTCCTCTCTCTTTCCTCAGCTTACGCACAGTACACAGCATTTACACACGCACAGTTCTGCTTCGACCCAGTCTTGTTAAATACATACATGAGAAATGAAATGTTCATTGACAAGACCACATCGCTGTCACGGTAAACCCACCAGCGGGCAACCAAAGTGGCGACATCACAACTTGAGCTGGCACAGGAAGGGACCGCATTCTACGAGATATCCAACGTGACAACAAATTGACCTCGGCGGTCACTTTCACTCCAAGTCAAGAAACACGTAAACCTCACTACCTATTTAGCGTTCTGCAACATGCCCGCCGACTCGGAATGATGCGACGGCGGGCGATCCATGCCGCCACTGGACGTATTTGCATGCTCCTTGTACTCCTTGTGCTGCGCGGCATTGCTGGTCCTAGTGGCCATCCCAACGCCCCCCACCGCCAACCCATGTGGCTTGCTCGCGGACGGCGCGCGCGACAAGGACGCCGACTTGGCAATGGCCGACGGCTGATGTCCGTGCGAGGATGACGTGGACGAGGCCGCGGCAGACGCAAGCTGTTGCTTTTTGCGGCCTTGCTTGAGCAGCCATTCAAAGCTGCCTTCGGTCAGGATGCCGAGCGACAAGATGAGGCCGAGAATGGCGCTGACCCGAATTGGAATGGGCGGGTTTTGATTGGCGACGCAGGCAATGAACCCGATCCATTCAAGGAGAATCAGCACATTGAGAGTGGTGAAGGCATTCGTTAACGGGTATTTGATCGTTGTGGCACCACTTTGAACCGTCGGCTTGCTGCTGGTTGCGGAGGGGGCAACGGATGCCTGTGAGGCTGGGACGGTGGAGTTGGAGCCTGACGACGAGGTCGAGCCGGACGATGACGATGCGGGCTGGCTGAAGGCGATCCGAAGTGCGACCAACGATCCGCCAATTGAAAAAAGCTGTGAAAATCGAAATGGGTCAGCTCCCGTGCGACGAGTAAGGAGACAAATGATTTCAAAACAAACCGGCAGTAAGGCCATGGGACCCGCGGTCCATTGAGGGAACAACAAGGCATCAATCCATCCGGCTTGAAAACAATCGGGTTGTTACTAGCCTGTTCAGCCAGGAAGCCGGAAATGCGACACAACGAAACACATACCCGGATCCAAATGCAACCGCTGAGACACCCCAATCACCAAAATGATCTGCTGCTGCAGCATGACGTACAATGCAATGCCATACACGACGCGAACGAACCAGGTCTTCCATTTCGGCCGCATCACGACGATGATGGCGATTCGGCTCGCCATAGCCATGACAAACATGGGCCCAGCGGGTACAAAGGTGATGCCACGTAACAGTTGAAAGGGGATAAACAATGCGTCGCCCGTTAAGTCGGCCGATTCGAGCATGGCAATGTTGTTTACCGCGTCACCAATCATCATGAGCGCAGCCACAAACAAGAGTCGCGCCCGCAGCAAACTCGCATTGGCGCGTACAGGCGGCGTCGTCTTCTTGAACACAACCGTCATGAGCTTGGTATATAGAGTGGGGAATGCCTTCGGGAAGAGCGTAAAGGCACCGACAATAGCGACGAGCAGGGCAAATCCAAAGACGATGACCGAGTTCCGTGCTACATCAGGGTTGATGATGCGGGTAAAGGGCACACCTGCGCCAGATGGGCTTGCCAAGGTAGCGGACGCGGAAGCCGCGGAATCGGCATGTACCCCAGTGCCTGATGTGCCCATTTGCTGGGAGGACATGTTGGAAGAAACGGCGTGTCTTGAAGGAGAACGGCAAAAAAAGGATCCGATGGCGTTCGCCGTTGCTCATGTGTCGACGTGAAAGGTGAGTCGTTTGGCGGCTCGAGCCAAAGTGGTACAGTTGTCAGGCGGGACGGATGAATTGCGACGGAAATAGAATGTAGTCTATAGTCTATGTAACATTAATGCTGGTTGAAGAGAGAAGAGATGGATGGCAAGTGAGGGTGCGATCGCAATAAAAACAAGCATATGCAAGGTATGCTGCGAACATTTTCCCGACCCAAGTCATTGCGATCGCAGTTTGAGTTGCGCGGTTTGCAACTCCAATCGGTCACATTCAAAACATACTTTTGCACTCTGGAGAACCTGGGCTTTCTTTTTCGCATTGTAATTTTGCTCTTGTGTGACATCTTGTGCGTGTGGGAACTCGTAGTGAATCAGCGTTCGCACAATCGCAGAGAGAAAAACGCGCCGATCGACTGAACGCTGTGCTGAATCAGACACCATCAAGATGGTGCAACATGTGATAATTCATTCCAAGGTGGAAAAACAAGCGCGACAGTGCCACCTTGTCAGTCATCTTTTGATTTACCGCCTGCCGGATCCCCCCTCCAACGCTTGACAACGACGGGAACCAATGCAGCCGCTGCCATGACTCCCAACTGTCCCAAGACTCGTGGCGTGACAACATCGCTCAGTGAATCGATGGACGCCAAGACGGCGCCAGCTTGTGTCGTGACAATGTTGTAAGGCGCAAGTCCCAACGCAACCGTGGTGACAAACATGGGCAACGAAATGCCCAAGATTGGGCTGGACAAGTTGAGCAGCCACTGGGGCATTAGGGGGAAAAGGCGCAAAAAGAGCAGGAGGTATGCGAGTTCGCCGCGCGCTTGCTCTTCACGGACGCGTGAGGCGAGACGTGCAATGGCGCCATTGGGGCGGTTTTCAAGAAAGGAGCGACGGATGAGCGGTGCGGCAAACGCTCGGGAAAGCGAGTAGCAAAGCGAAGTGCCGAGGGTGGTGAGAACAATGGCGAGGAGTGTGCCATTGTGGGCATAAAGGGAACCGGCAATGACATTCTGTACTGGCAAAATACGATCGTTAGCGCTGGACGACAGTCGGTCAAGACCGTGGATGCACGTCCATAAAAAGGTTCCATACCAAAGCGGCGGCTCCTGGCATGCAAAAGGCTTGCTTGAAGAGGTAGAATCCAGAAAAGAGGGCAAGAACGTGGAAAAAGTTTGTGTCCGAGTAGGTTTTCAGTGAGAGGGCCAGATTCTTGATGTCTTGGATGGTTGTGAGCTGGTACAGATTGATTGCAGCAGCGCCCGAGGAATGGTGGGCGGGCGGCAAGGACTGGGTGCCCAAGTAGAGCGCATACGCCGAGGCGAGGGCCAGCAGTGGGAAGGGCAGGACACGCAGGACCAGCCGCCAGTACGGCACTTGCAAGTGCTGGTGCCCAAGTGGTTGTGGTTGTGGTTGTGGTTGTGGTTGTGGTTGTGGTTGTGGTTGTGGTTGTGGTTGTGGTGGCGCGGCGTTGGACCACGACGGCAGTGGGCTCGAGTGGCCCGAGCGACTCTTGCTCTTGGCATTCATGGTGGCAGATGGCAGCGGTGACGGCGGCGATTGCTTCAAGTGCTGTGTCTGGTTACGGATGTCCATGTCTCGCAGTCGCAGTCCGGTCGCGCGCCGCCGACCAGAAAACCACGTGATGGTTGACGAGCATGAGTTGAGTCACTGTTCCACCGGTCGACGACATATTGACATATCATAGAATGAATACGAGCCCGTGCCCGTGCCCGCAGTGCCTCGCCTTGTGCACTCGTCGCCGCTGTCCCCTCACTCTTGCCCAACCCACTCCCAACCTCCGCCCGTTGTGCGTGTGCGTGTGCGTGTGCTGCTTTCCCTCCGTCAACCGGCGACCGACCACTTGAACAATTTCACAACGACATGACTGTCACGCCGCCATCGAGCGTATCCGTTGCTGCTGCTTCTGCTGCTGCCGCCGCCAGAAAGGCCCGCTCGCGCTCTCGTCACCGCGGCTCGAGCGGGGTCCGGCCCAAATCACTTTCGTCCACAGCCTCCGTCTCCTCCGACGTGGACTCGGACGCACCCGTCGCCAGCTTGCCCGCCGTCCCTAGTCTGCCCGACAATGACGCACTAGCCGCCATGCAGGACAACAACTTGGCCGACCCGACGCTGCTGCAAAAGTACCGCCTCGCTGGTCAGCTGTGCAACCTCGTCATGAAGGAGGTCATGGCCCGCACGCTACCGGGTGTGTCGGTCGCCGATCTGTGCACTTTTGGCGACGAACTCATTGCCGAAAAGTGTGCCTTGGCCGCCTTTCCAAAGGCCAAGAAGGGCATTTCGCTGCCCACCTCCATTGCCGTCAACAACATGGTTGCCCACTACGCACCTCGCAACTCTTCTTCCTCTTCAGCCTCTTCGTCATCGGCTGCATCGGCTTCCCCGAGCTACATTCTCCAAGTCGGTGACCTCGTCAAGGTTGAGCTGGGCGTGCACATTGATGGATACGCCGTTCAAGCAGGGCACACAACTGTCCTGACAGTCGACCCAGAATCACCCACCACTGGCCCTGTCGCTGACGTTGTTGCCGCTGCTCACTTTGCAGCCGAAATCGTGTGGCGCATGATTCGCCCTGGCCAACAAGCCAGTGTCGTGCAGGACGCCATTTCCAAGTTGGCCAGCGCTTTCGGGTGCGCACCGGTCCAGGGCACGTTTAGCAAGCAGGTGGCCAGGTGGAGGTCGGATACCGGCGTCAGGATGACCAATGTCAAGGGCGACCGCATCGAGTTTGGGTCCAACAATGGTGAAAACAGCGGCGAAGGCTCCCTGTCGCTTTCTTCAACAACAACGACGTCATCGTCCGCCACCTCTTCGGACGACGACGTGACGTTTGGTGTCAATGAGGCTTGGGACATTGGCGTTTACCTTGCCTCCAACCCACCCACTTCCGACTCATCAATGGACTCTCCGACCTCGGCTACGACCCGCGACTCGACCACCTTCGAGCCCACCCTGTACCTTCGCGATCTCGAAACTCGCCGTCCGCTCCGTCTCCCGGCTGCTCGCAAACTGCTCTCGCACCTCACCTCGGCAGGGCTCGACGGATACCCAGTCAACATTCCTGCCCTGTCCGACTTGTCCATGCGCCTCGGGCTCAAGGAATGCGTCTCGCAAGACCTCCTGCACCCGCTACCGGTCCGCGTCACGGCAGCGGGCACACACGTTGCCGCTTTCCGGTTCACTGTGCTGTTGCTCCCCTCTGGACAGGTGCTCCGACTCTCGCTACCGCATCAGCAGCTGCCGTACGTTTATTCTGAGCGTGAGCTTCCCGCCGAGTGTGCACGTATGCTTGCCGTAGCGGACCCAAGGTTGCTCAAGGTGCCCAAGCCAATGACCGAGGCGGAGGTGTCACCTGCAAGGAAGCGGAGCAGGAGCGCAGAAAAGCGGAGGAAGCGCTCAAGGTCCAGGGGTGGCGCGGCTGGATCGTCCGGTTTGGCGGCAAGTGTTGTGCATGTGGATGCGAGCGAGTTGGATGATCTGGAGAGCAGTACCGATGCGGAACCAGTTGTCAAGGCGGATTCGGCGTCGAGGTGAGCATAATCAGCTTGTTTTTCTTCATTTTCCGCATGGCCATTTTTGCTTGTCCTTTGCGCCGGTCCTCATTTTTTTGTCTTGTTTCGTCACTCACCGTCTTCTTTTTCAATCGTCACCCTCTATGTTCCCTTGCAAATGTCCCTACCGGCAACAGCATCTGTCACGACCCAATGGGTCGAAACATGCCCGTCATGTGTAAGTAAACGGGCCGTCGATCTGTACAGTCTGTGTTGGCGAAACGGGATCTCAATGGATCGATCTTGCGATGGTCCAGGCAGCAAGCACATGTATACTAACATCGCGTTTTGTGGGGAACAATCAAAACCTCGTCGCCCCCCATTTTTTGTGCGCTCTGCCGGACTATTCGTATCTTTACTGACATGGTAATCTACATGATTTACTTTGTTGTCAGGTTCGTGTTACTCTTTCCATTCCCGTTTTGGCCGTGTGTATCGTTTCTCTTATACCCCGTTCCGACTCAGTCCCTCCTGTCACATTCTGTCCCGATTCACTGGCGCGTTTCATTCCCATTCCAGTGTTTATCGTTCCAACGTTTCTTAATGGTCTGTCAGTTTATCTCATCTTCAGTGGAGTCTCCTTTTTTCGGCTTGTCCCAATCTCTCTACACGTTTTCTCATCGTTTGTTACTTTCCGACCTTGTTATCTTTGGACAAGTTCTGTCGCTTCACGTTCTTTTATTGTTGGATCTGTAATAAACGGCCGGACTATTCGTATCTTTACTGACATGGTAATCTACATGATTTACTTTGTTGTCAGTACGAGATCTCAGTCCCTAACCAGCACAACTCCGATACCAAGATCGCGACAAATGGTGGAGAATCCGGGCATCAGCAACCGCCCATTGACTCCCCTCACCAAGCCTTTCATCAAAGCAAGCTTCGCCTTCACGGCTCATCTCTCACCCGCCTTCTCGGCAACCTCTCACAGCGCCGCCAGCGTCCGCCGTCGTCCCTGACCGCCAACTTGACTGGCACCACACCTTGTACATACTTACTCTGCCACAGCCACAGCTCCCCTGCCGATTATTCGGTTCCGGATCTTGGTATATTGTCCGCAGCAGATCTCTGCTGTCCTATTCCAGCAAAGTTTCGATTTCGTGCGCAACCTGTGACCTCGTTGTCGCCATCGACTCTTTTGTTCGCAACCCCGCACTGTCATTTGTTCAAACACAATCATGTCGCGTCCTGGTTCAACTCAGCCGCGTCACGATCTTCAGCTTGGCAGCTCTGACGACTCCCTTGCACACGGAATGCAATCGCTGTCGCTCGAGTCACCTGCTCATGAAAACCCCTCTAGTATCAGCTCTTCATCGTCGTCTGTCGTTGGCACTACTGTAAATTTTCCTTTGCCTGTTCGGTCGTTGGCCCTTCAAGACGTTTTCGATGAATGGGAACGTCATCTCACTTGCGATCGTCCCGACCGACCTATGCTCCACACGGCCTGGAATGATTACTGCTTGGAATTTTGCGATGGTCAACATGAAGCTGCCCGCAAGAACGAAGAAGTGCTTGAGAGTTTTTGCGGTTGGGCCTCAGAGTCAACCGAGAACGGTTTCCTGATTCGCAAGATGGTGTCCCAATTCAGTCGTTTCCGCGCGTTACCTCTCCTACGTAGCATCACCAAGGGAACCAACCCTCAAGTTACTACCCCAAAAGACAACATTTCGCACGAGCAGGAGTCCAATGCATCAGCTGTGGCAACCAACAACACCGCTGTTGAGCGTCTAGAACGCCGTGGTTGGGTTCCTGCATCCGCTCGGGCCAATGCTCCACCCTTGCCGCAACAGCATGATCCTCTTGCACCCAAGTCGGATTCGTCTGCTTTGAAGTTGGATACCACTCCTCAAGCACAACAAGTCGGGTCCAGTCAGCAGCCAACCCCCCATTCAGCAGTATCTGGTCGTTCGGTAACCACCGTTCGCTCAATGGAGGCTGCACAATCTTCACTCGACGTCCTTGAGGCCATCGCAACTCTTCCTCCTGGACTAACAGATTTGCCAGGATTTGAAGACGTTGACCAGCGGTACACTAAAGGAACGGTCAAAAATGCTGCATGCAAGTGGTACAATCGCCTTGACCAACGAGTACTGGACGACAACTGGATCAACAATGCCATTACCTATGTCGATTTGTCTGGTCCGCCCGATCCCAAGTTTCGTCTGGAGTCGCTCGGGCATCATCGACCATTCGAGTATGACAAAGAGGATCCTCGTAGGTTCCTTCTCCGGTGTTTGAAGGTTGCAAAAGATTCGCGCGCGCCGACAGACGCGTTTAGTTTGGGCAAGGTGCTCATGAAGGTGGTGGGTCCGTTTTCGGAGATTCTTGGAAATCGGGTCGACTCACACACCGTCTACAACTTGGCACGTTATTTGGACGTCACGTACTACCAACCATCATTATTGGCTGGGCGCATTGAGCGTTGTTCTCTCCCAACTGTCACGACCGAAGTCGAGTTCATCGGCAAGAACTTTGCCGACCACGTCAACGAAATGCTGCGCCTAGCAACTGAGGATTTGGACGAGCACTGGGATACTGCTGACAGCTCGAAACGTCATTCCATCAAGCTCGGACAAGTCATTCTTTCCAAATTTCCGCCTTTGGTACAAGCCCAAATTGTTCAACAGGCCATGACTATTCCTGGCGTGCCGCTCGGGCGCAGCACCGACCTTCCACTTGCCTACGTCGGTGGAGCCATCAAATTGCTCCTTCAGCAACGCCATCATGTGTTCTTCGCAAAGGCAGCACCTATTCCTTCACATCCCTTGTCTTTTCAGTCAGCTCCCCTCCACCCAACGGTTTCGGTAGCAAGTGCAACATGTGAACCTCAGCATGAGCCGTTCTTTGAGTGCTTGTCGGCAACCATGGACTCTGTGCGAGGCTGTTGGTACTGTGGAGCTCCCGACCACCGAATCAGGCAATGTCAAGCCTTGCAGGCCGACAAGCGAGACAAACTGGTCACTTGGATCACCGACCAAGACAAGAAGTCTCGCCTGGGTTTTGGGACGTCATTATCGCAATCAGGTGGTGCACCATGCCCTCTAGTGCTCGACGGGCGACCATTGCGTCAACAAGTGGAAGCTCGCAAGTTGGCCAAACCCATGGCTCAGTCAACTACGAAGGAGGTGTCTTCGGTGGATGCGCTTTGGACAGAGCAAGTGGACGACACGACGTTTGTCATCAACATGAACCTTGTCGACAATTGCTTTGACGTGTGTGGAGTCGATACAGTCAACTCAGATTTGCGCAGCATGGCCGAGACGGGCCTTCAAAAGTTGATTGAACTCTCTCAGGGTATGTCCATTGCAAACGAGTCCCCTGATGCGAATCTTCAGTGGGTGGCAGATACTCTCGATGACCTTTTCGAAGTCGCGGCTGTCGACCGTCGTCCTCTCAAGCGGTCCCGTCTCGAGTTTGAAGATAGCTCTGCTCGCGATCGACGGCGCACGGTGCGTTTGGCACGAGATGACCTTCACCGGGCTGTGACCACAGGAATACTGAAAAAGATTTTGAATGCCCCTGTTCGAACTGAGGACAACGTCAAAATGATTGAATTGCTGTCTCTCATGCGCGGTGCCGCCCATCGCATGCTCTTGGAAGGACCGAGTCGTCCGCCGCAAGCGCCTAACTCAGGCCCACAGGTCCCACCTCCATTACGTCCAATGCATCAACGACGACCCATGCCTGTTCCCCAACCTAACGTGCAGCCGTCGTCGCAGACGCTGCGGCAAATGCTCCAGTCTGCTGCTCCACCCTCGCACGAGATGCAAGCGGTTGCCTTGGAGTTGTCGGGAAAGCAAAAGCAGTGGGAAACAGAGCAGCTTCGTCAACGAGCAATTGCAATGATAAGAGCACTCGAGAACGACGCCGATTTGTGTCTTGCGTTTGCTGCTCTGGTGCCATCGTGTGCAATCTTGGTCAATGCTTTACTGACTACTTTGGACACCTCCAACGAAGCGGAATCAGTCTCTTCAGCTCACCGCGACCACGGTTCTTACCACGCCTTGACGACCACTCTGGACTCGACCACGGCGCAAACGCAGATGCGCATGTCAACCAGTTGTTTGCAAGTCAAGTGCAAGATTGGGACTTGTGAGATTAACGCGCTCGTGGACACTGGTGCCCAAGTTTGCCTTATTGACGAGCAGCAAGCCATTAACGGTCGTTTGCAGATAAGGCCTCTGCCGGGTGGGTTGCGGACGGTGAAAGTCGCCAATGGGGCAGTTGCGCGATTGACTGGTGTCGTTATTGACAAGATGGAGGTACTCGGTGTCTTGAAATGGGTCACTTTGTTTGTTATGCAGGGTTTGTCCCGCCCAATGATCTTTGGTTTGAATGGCATCGTCGAGTATCAACTCCAATTGATTCCGACCAAGGCGGGTATCTTGCTCCGTTCACCTGTGTCTGAGCAGTTGTATGCCGACCAGTCGCAATTCGTCGGGATTGGCGCACATGAAGCTTTGGTCACGGCTGTCTTGGGGCAGGATTTGTGTGCGGACGAGACGGACCTCTCATTGGACTATCTCATGTCCATAGGGGAGGGTTTTGCCTAAGGGCCGCTCCTAAGGCGGCCCACCAACCACGCTCATGTGTACCACCACTTCACGATCACGCAAGTTCTGACATTCATACTTCTCCGAGCCCCCGACGTCCTGTTTATCGTCGTAGGCCACGACAGTCTCAACGCCGACGTTCTCGGCGCCGCAAAAAGAAACACTGCAGGCGTCGACGTTTCCGTTCTCGTTCAACTCCAGCTTCCTTCTTTCGCCCTTCAGCGCGATCCAATTTCCACGATGGAGGTCATTTCGAAAAACGAGCCCGTTCGGCACCATGTTCACGCTCATCTGCGGCTGACTCTCACCAACGCCGTTCCATTTCATGTCACCCAATCAGCCCAATCCCGAAAACTTCTCCGTATCCACCTGTGCTTCCGTGGAACGTCAATCATACTATGTCGTCAAGCCAACGTCGGCGGTTACGCCGTCGCATGATTCGGCGGTGGATCGCTGAACGCAATTGGCGCCGTATTGCGGCTACTTTACCTATTGAAGTGGCCGACCCGTTTATCTTGTCTTTGCTCAACGACCCTGATGCGATTGCCATTTACTGCATCAACATTGTCGATGGAGAGGGTCGTGATGCTGTGTTTGGAGAGGGGAAGAAGGGCTTACCTCACCTGGGAATAGTGAGCCCGAGTTGGTATGTCCGGTTGTTGAGACATCAGGCCCTGATCCCGATCCACCTTCCCTTCAGTGTGATTTTTCCGATGATTTCAGCAAGTTGTCCGCCGAGTTCCACAATTCGATTTCGCATGGCAACTACGACTGCTGCACTGCCTCAAAGCGAGTATCAGTCAAAGTGCGACCCGTCAACAAGGCCAGCGATGATGGTTCAGCACCTGTTGGCCACCACCACCACAACTATCGACCTCGCATGCCTTGCAACCCTCCTCCCCCTCCACGGCTTACTTCCGACAACGAGTCTCGCATTCACCTCGGCCCTGGACTCAACCAACATGAGCGTGATGCATTCCTTGCTTTGCTCCGTCAGCACGATGCAGCCCTCGCGTTCGATGACTCTCATCTTGGCCTACTCAAGCCATCGGTTGAGCTACCTGTACATATCAGAACAGCACCACATGAACCCTGGCAGCAGCGCATCGGGCGACTTGGTCGAGCCGAGTATGAAGCAGCAATCGCCATTCTGCGCAAGCGAATCGAGCAAGGTGTCCTTGAATACTCACATGGTCCTTACTCATCTCGTTGGTTTCTTGTTAAAAAGTCCAATGGCGGATTCAGGTTCATCCAAGATGTGCGTCCACTCAATGCCGTTACTTTGCGCGATGCCAACGTCCCGCCAATTATGGAGAGTCTTGTGGAGCGTGTCGCTGGATTCCCATTGTACTCTACTTTGGACATGAAATCTGGGTACGACCAAGTCCCACTTGACGTCAAAACTCGTGATTTGACTGCTCTGTGGACCCCTTTGGGACTTTTGCGGATGACACGATTGCCGCAAGGTTGGACTAACAGTGTGGCGGTCTATGATCGTATCATGGCTCGTATTCTGGCTCCTGTGCGTGGTGTTTGCGCCGAGTCTTACCTGGACGATGTGGTCGTGTGTGGCCCGAGTCGCGAACGCGACACAACAATTGGTGTGGATGGTTTGCGTGTGTTTGTGCGGCAACATTTGGATTCTCTCGGCAAAGTCTTGGGTCTCATTGCCAATGCCGGTTTGACTATCGCTGTCGACAAGATGTACATTGCATTCCCAACTGCAACTGTCCTGGGAACGATTGTCAGTTTGTTTGGGCGTCGGCCGGCCGACAAGCTCGTCGACAAGATTCTCGCTTGGGGACGCCCCACGCATTTGCGTGAGTTACGTGGTTTCATTGCTCTGGTTTCTCAAGTACGCATGTACATACCTCAACTCAGTACTTTCCTTGACCCCCTCCTGCAACCTATCCGAGGTTTGCCATCAGGCATCAAACCCACCAGCCCGATCAACTGGACTTTGCAAGCTGAACAAGCATTCTCGGCTCTCAAGGACCAAATTGCCAAGATCAAACCACTCCGTTGCCCTGACCAGCACCCAGAAGCGCCGCTCAAGTTGTTTACGGACGCATCGGACGTTGGTTGTGGTGCAGCACTCATGATTGAAGAACAAGGCAAGTTGCTTCCAGTTCGTTTCGAGTCGGTTGTTATGAACACGGCCCAACGCGGGTATCATGCAGCAAAACGAGAGCTGTTGGCCATGGTCGTTGCGATCAAGAAGCTTCACCACATTGTGTTCAATCGCAGACTGACTATTTACTCTGACTCGTCTGCTGCATGTGGGATGGTCAACAACCCCAGTGATGCTCCCGATGCAACATTGCTCCGTTGGGTGACGGTGATTCGTGGGTTTGTGGAAAAAGCCGAGCATCTTCCTCGCGTCAAGAATCCAGTTGCCGATGCACTGTCAAGGATGGAAACCATTGCGTCTGGCTACGAGAACATGGTAGCGTATTCCGAAGCTGAGCTCGACCAGTTTGTGGATGTCAACATTGACCGACTTTGCCTCGCTGTTGACCTGGGTGGCTTTTTGGTGGGCATTGCCGAGCTGCATCATTCGGCCCAATCACTCAACGACCATCATTCCCTGATTCTCCGTGTGCTTCAGAATCCTGGGTCGGTTTTCCCAGAAGAGCTGTTGCAAGACGCCGAGGGGTATGTTGTGATTGAAGGCCAATTGTACAGGTATGATGCAGATCGCCCGCCAAGATTTGTCATTGATTGCCCTGAAGCTCAACTCAAGACCATCCGCGCGGTTCATGATGAGCTTGGCCACCGGGGATTTTCCGCCACGTATGCTGCCATTCGAACTCGATGGTATTGGCAAGGCCAGCGGCGTCAAGTTGAACATTTCATCAAGCTTTGCGATGCTTGCCAACGACATTGTCGGGCCCAGGACCAGGTCGCGTTTGGCAGCCGAGTTGTACCATCGTTTCCCATGCAAGAAATTGGTCTCGATCATCTCAAGATTGATGACGGCTATGTACTGGCCGCTCGTTGTCATTTTTCTGGTTGGGTAGAAGCTGCCGAGGTCCCGTCGACAGAAGCAGTTCATATTCCTCCATTCCTCGAGCGATACGTTTTCTCTCGTCATGGCATTCCAGAACGTATCGTTGTTGATAACCAGTGTGGGAGTGAAGAAACAGAAGCCTTTGTAAAGTTACGAGGAAGCCAGTTGGTTCGGATTTCCGCATACAACCCACAAGGCAACGGGATAGTTGAGCGTGGACATTCCATTTTGCTTCGTTCGCTTGCCAAAATGTCTGACGTATATCATGCATCTTGGAGGTTGCTGCTTGATAGGGCTTTATGGGCGGATCGGGTCACACCAAGAGCTGCAACAGGCCGGTCCCCATTCTACCTGGTTTACGGTCGCGAGGCCCGGTTGCAAGCGCAAGAAAATCTGCCCGTAGTGCAAGCTCTCAGTCATCTGGAAGCATTGTCGAGGCTCGCCAACGACCGTCTTGATGCAGTTGAGGCCGTGTCTCGCGTTCGGCGCGCTCAACGTGAACGTTCCCAAGTTGTGACTTCAAAGCAATTGCATGCTGGTGACATGGTCCTTCGCCGTGATCCCAAATTTGCAACATCCGGCAAGCTCGCGGCCCCATTCATTGGTCCCTACGTTGTTCTCAAACAAGTCATTTCACAGCGTGGTGGATCGTTGCCCGTCTTTCGTTTGGGCGACATTGCAACTGGGGATTATGCAGGCACCTTTCACCGACGTCAACTGCGTCCGTACTATGCACAAAGTCAACACGCAAGACGGATGGCTTTTCAAGCAATGACGTCCATGCTACGCAAGACCATTGTCAAGCGGCGTTACAACCCGCGCGCCAACGTTACCCAAATGCGCAAGCGGGCACATCAATGGCGTGCATTCGATTCTGTGATTGGTCACGATGGTGAACAACCGCTTCCTTCGTTCTTGACCTAGATTTCCAGATACCCGAGGGGGGAATGGTGTCACGACCCAATGGGTCGAAACATGCCCGTCATGTGTAAGTAAACGGGCCGTCGATCTGTACAGTCTGTGTTGGCGAAACGGGATCTCAATGGATCGATCTTGCGATGGTCCAGGCAGCAAGCACATGTATACTAACATCGCGTTTTGTGGGGAACAATCAAAACCTCGTCGCCCCCCATTTTTTGTGCGCTCTGCCGGACTATTCGTATCTTTACTGACATGGTAATCTACATGATTTACTTTGTTGTCAGGTTCGTGTTACTCTTTCCATTCCCGTTTTGGCCGTGTGTATCGTTTCTCTTATACCCCGTTCCGACTCAGTCCCTCCTGTCACATTCTGTCCCGATTCACTGGCGCGTTTCATTCCCATTCCAGTGTTTATCGTTCCAACGTTTCTTAATGGTCTGTCAGTTTATCTCATCTTCAGTGGAGTCTCCTTTTTTCGGCTTGTCCCAATCTCTCTACACGTTTTCTCATCGTTTGTTACTTTCCGACCTTGTTATCTTTGGACAAGTTCTGTCGCTTCACGTTCTTTTATTGTTGGATCTGTAATAAACGGCCGGACTATTCGTATCTTTACTGACATGGTAATCTACATGATTTACTTTGTTGTCAGTACGAGATCTCAGTCCCTAACCAGCACAACTCCGATACCAAGATCGCGACACATCCCGATTCCTGTCATGCATGCAGTACTCACCTGTCCACATTCCTCACACTTGATTGGCGCTGGCCTCGTCGTTTTTTCTTTTCTCTTCTCGCTTTCATGTTTCTGTTTCGAACCTGGATCCGGCCGTCGCCTCGGCCCACATCCCGGCCTTATCCGTTTGCTTTGCATCTGACGTTTTCATTCATCCCATCTTTCGTGTGTCATTTTGTGCTTTTTGTTGTCCAACGTGGAACCGTTTTTGTCTGTAAATTAGAAGCCGAAGCAATATATCACAAGAAAACCCAAATTGACTGGCACACGCAATCACACATATGAGCTGCCTCGGGATCAAGAGTTACTTAGTGCCCGTGAGACCGATTCGCCAATGGCCCATCGGTGCCTATTTCGGCCAATGCTGCCATCACCTCCCGATACCTCTCTTGCACCTCCCTCTCCTCCCTCTTTGCCTCGTCCAGCTCCCGCGTCACCTCGGCCAAACGCACCGGGATCACGCGCTCACGCTCATCTGCACCCATGGCACTAAACACGCGCAAATCCCGTGTTTGCTCCTGAATCGCAGTCCCAGCTTGCTCGAGCCGCGCAGCGAGCACCTTGGACCGGGCAATGTACCCGCCATACGTGACCTTGTACTTGTTTTCGAGCTTTGTGCATTTGGTGCGCAGTTGGGTGGCGGCGGCCGACGTGGCTTCGTAAATGCGGTGCCACGAGGGCACATCGGGAGACCCCGAGTCGAGTTCGGAGGCGCGGTAAATGATACCGGTGGTTGGATCCAATACTTGCATGTCGTCATCCAATGTGTCATCGTCGGAATCGCCCAACCCAAGGCCCGACAAAAGCTCTCTTGGGACCTCGTGGTCAATCATCTGCTTGGCACGTTGCACCTGCTCCAACGTCAACTCCTTTTCCCATGCCTCCAACTCCTCGGGATCGACGAGCGGTGCCTGCGCACCAGGGACGGGGTACTCAACGGCATCCCTTGTCAACATCTTGACCATTTCCTCCGCAACCAACCGCTCGGCGCGATGCAGCGCAGAACCGGGTTGATACATGGATCCAGCAACCAGGGCATCTGCGGACGGTACCTGCAACGGCCGCGGCAGTCCCAGCTTGACTGCACTCGACCGGAGCTCGTCGGCCACGCGGCGTTCCTCGGCACGCTTGACCGCGGCCTGCGCATCCACCTCGCTCATGTCCATAGGCCGCACAGCCTTGCCCGATGCGCCGCCATGGGCGTTGCCCTGCGGCGCCTCCTCGGGTAAGACAATCTGGAAATCGTTCTTTGGCCGTGGCAGGGCCAGTAGCGCCTGCCTTAGCTGCGACCGTTGCGCGGTCGCGCGCTGCCGCATATCCCTCGGTGTGGCCGCGACCGACGACCCAGCATCCGTCCGCGGCGTGTTAATGCCGAGGCGATCACGATACGGCGTCGCCCCAAGCACGCCCGCGGGCGTCTCGCTGCCCAGCGACCGCGCGGTGCGCGGGGTCTGTGACGGCGGCAAAATCGATTCGGCCCTCGGCAGCGCCTCGACATGGTCCATGCCCTCGCCCAGCAGCGGCGTTTGCAGGTCCTTTGCTTGCAGGGCCGCGCGCGCGTGCGCGCGGACATTGTCGGCAACGGCCATGCGCGGCGTGCGTGTGGGGATGAGGGCGCGTGGGGTTGCGGCGTAGTCGGTAGCAGAAACGAGGCCGTCGTCGTCGGCCGGGTCGAGCGGCAGGTGTGAGGCGCCGGATTTCGCAAGTTGCTCAATGTCGGTGGCGGTAAGGGTTGGGGCGGGCAGGTTGAGCGGGGCGCGGGTGGTGGAAAAGTGCGGGTCCTCAAAACTGATGGCAAGCAGATTCTATCGTGTGAGCATTTTGAACGCTGCAAATGCGAAGAGAGAAGAATGGCTCCAACGTACATGGCGGCCGCCGAAGATCCAGCTTTTACAAACGATACGTCCCCACCCTGCTGCTGCTCGCGGATCTTGCGCCTCTTGATATCCTTTTTCCTTTGCTCCTCCTCCCTCTCTGCCTTGCGCTTGCCATCCAGCCGGCTCAACAAGGCACTATCAAACTCTTTTTCATTCCTCTTGCTCAGCTCGTCCGATGCATCATAAAACCCAGGCAGTGGCACGCGCTGGAACGGAATGTCTTTGATGTAATCCGTGTCGTCACCCTTGACCTTACGCTGTTTGAGCGTGATCCCCTGCGCCTTGAGCTCGCGCCGCTTTTGCAGCGCCGCCAGACGACGCGACTCTTCAAGCTGACGCTCGCGCGCCTTGCGCTTTGCCTTCTTGCCCTGCGTATTGGCCAAACGAGCGCGTGCCTCGGACAACATCTCCTTCTCGTCCTCGTCCATGTCGACCGGGTCTGGGCGGGCAGGCTTGGTTTCCGGATCGGGATCGATTTCGCCTGGGCGCAAGCGGCGCACGTCGTCGCTGGTCGGGCCCACATCCTCTGCTCCACCGGCCTCACCGCCAGCATCGGCTGCGGCGGCTCCGCCGGCCATCTCGCGCTCGGCCTCGTCCAGCAGCTTTTGATACCGCTCCAAGCACTGCGCGGGCGTGCGGCCAATGACGGGGGCAATGGTGCGCCATTGGGTGGGCATGAGCTTTGCGAGGTGCAAGAGCTTTTCGTCCTCGTCCTTGGACCACTCGGTCTTTTTGATGGACGGGTCGAGCCACTCGTACCAGCGGGCCTTGCACTGCTTGGGCGTCTTGCGGGTGAGCAACGACGAGATGCGGGCCCACTGGTTCTTGCCGTACTTCATGACGGCCACCTTGAGGATTTCGTCCTCGGTGTTTTTCCACACGCCGCCCTTGATGATGACTCGCATGGTGGAGACGTGGCTTGGCTCGGGACTTGGGCTGGTGTGTGATTGAGTTGAGGATCCGATTGGGTGCGATTGCCGAGAGTATTTAGCATGTGCAGTGCATGTGTGAATGTCGCATTGACCATACATATAAAACTGTCAATCAAGCGATCGTTATGAAGCAGTAAACTCCGCCCGCCGATCCATCGCTCGCTTTGAATGCCACCAAAAGGCTTCGCTCATTTTTCTCCTTCGATTATGTACTCATACCTACGATACGTATTTACAAACGATGTACATATGTATCTCAAGGTAGTATAAGTGTGATACTTTGATTTACCGACTGCCTCTGAACTTTCGTCAATCAGACACCCTGAACTTTGACTATGCTCACGGGGCAAGCAACCCGTCGGTGAGCTACGAATGACTGTGGCTGTGCGTTGACTTGACGACTGTCGCTGATTCGCCGCCTGCACCATTGGCCGACGCTTTTGACTTGCGCATCGAAGTCGAATGGCTCTTGGACGTCGTCTTTTGCCGTTTGCGGTGCACTTTGAGCAGCCATTCAAAGCTCGATTCCGTGACGAGGGCAAGCGATGTCAGGAAGGATTGGATCGCGGCGACGCGGACAGGGAAGGGCGGGATTTGCACCGTGTTGAAGTAAATAAACCCGAGCCATTCGATCAAAATGAAGACGTTCTAAGTGAGCATGGAGTTGGAACAAGGTCTTCAACAACGCTTCAGTGCATGCAAAGTGAACGAAATCATACAAGGATTGTAAATGCTCGAGTGAGTGGGTATTGAATTGTCGACACGGGCTTTACTGCAGGTGCCTCTGCCGCCTTTGCGCTGCTCGACTTTACCGAGGATGTTGTTGCTGTGGTTGAAGTCGCTTGACTCGCATCCGCTGCGTGAGTATTGTTGGAGGAGGTCGCATGGGATGAGGACGCAGATGATGTGCTGCCCGACCCCGTCGATGAGGAAGCTGGTTGATTAAAGGCAATGCGGATGGACCAGACTGCTCCTCCAAGACTAATGATCTGATAGGACAAGTGGGTGAAATGAGATGTGATGGATGGTCCAAGTCAAAAAGAAGAGACGAACGGGCAGTAATGCCATGGCGACCGAAGTCCACGACGGAAACAGTTGAGCGTTGATCCATTCCGCTGTGGCATAGAGCACGAATGGTGAGATAAGTTGGCAGACGAAAAATGCCCGCCGGTGACATCCATACCTGGAGAAAAGTGAAGCCGCGCAAGTACACCCACTACCAAGACAATCTGCATTTGTAACATGACGCCAATCGTCGCCAGCCCGATCGCGCGCAAAAAGCGCTGTTTCCACTTGAAATGCATGGTGACAACCACGGCCACCCGAGAGGACATGGCATAAACAAAGATCGGCCCCGCTGGGATGAATGTGATCCCGCGAATGAGCTGGTTGGGCACAAACAGGGCTGTTCCCTTCGTGTTCGCGGAGTGAATCGCGATAATGTTACTGATGCCGTCTCCAACCATCATCACTGCCGCCAGGAAGAGGAGCCTCACGCGAAACAGGCTGGCGGCATGGGTTCCAGCAGTCATTGTGGCTTCGGCCGATTTCGGCATGAGGAGCTGAATCACGTGTTTGTACACGCCAGGAAAGGCCTTCTTTGCCAGCATGCCGACACCGCCGCATGCGAGAAGCAGCGAGACGGCGAACATGATCATGGAGTTGCGAGCAACGATCGGATCGATGATGGGCGTAAAGGATTGTGCGAGAGCCACGGATGAACCGTGCCCAGCCGCGGGCGTGATGGTCTCGATAGACTCACCGGGGATTGCGTTGGGCATAGTGTTGAAAATGCGTCGGCGATATGTTTCGTGATCAATGTGCAATTCGCATGTACATTCGATGATAAAAATCCGAGAGTGAGTATACAAGCCAATGGAGGCAAGCGGGTTGAATCTCGCCGTAACCGGTCATGGAGCCCAGATCAATCGGTTGGTAGCGACAACCGCGCTGTGCTTCTTGTTTGTGTGCAGCTCTCGTCGTGAACAAAACACAGTCCGTTTCGATAAGGCTCTAGTTTTCGCCCCAGCCATTTCATTTGCCAGCAAGAGCAAATTGTCCTCCAAATCGACTTCACTTGCTTTTGGGAGCTTGAGCCTTTTTGAACATGGTTCAAAGCGACGATTCAGGACTGGTTTGCTAGGCGCTTGACGGTCTGCCTGATTACTACAGGCAACAACTCTGTTGGCTGGAAATTGTAGTCAACTGCCTTTCGAATCACCGGATTGAAGTGAAATTCTCAATCAGCCAGGCCAGTCTGTTTTCTGACTCACCTGTCGATGAATCACACACTTGCACAAAGCAGCTCGTCAATGCGACAGAATGAAGAAAATGCAACAAGACGTGTTGTGAAATCATGATTGAGGTTCAACTCAACACCCCAATGTATACCCGTCATGCAGCCACAGCCAAGTAAGGTATCGACAGCATTGTGCCCCAACTCCGGTGCTGACAATGGAAACGCGATTGTGACCGCGAACACTGAAAACAAACCTTGTCGTCCTTCAAGGGCATTTCCCATTTTGTCGGCAAGCAAGGTGCTCGGTTTCAATCGATATCACAGCGGTTTCATCGCAGCTCCATTTTTCATGCTGACCAACATAGATCCAAGGGTCTGCTGTCAAGGCTTGCCAGACGCTGCAATTAATTGGCCAACTTGACTGCATGTGTATTCAACTTTGCCGACCCAAGAGCTGTCAAGCAATAGCATGCCCGTCACAACCACGACCAACGCTAACATGCACAATCCAACACTAGCATTACTGCATCCCATGTCATCGCTCCTGATTTGCGCGCAACTCGCTCATCGTTTTTGTCCTGTCGTTGCCTGTTGCGCTTGTCGCGGCAGGAATCTTGACCCCCAAACTGTTCCCAAATGCGTGCGAGCGAGTCCTCGCATGAGCCCGCCCCCGGCCAACAGAGGCTGGTCGACATCCCTCGCATGCAAGAGCCGTTAGTTTGATTCGAGTTTGGCGGCTGTTTGCTTCGGCCATCATGATTGTGGTCGACGGTATCAATAGTATTGCCATCATGATTCAAGCGGTTCAAAGTACTGGCGCTGCCCAAGTATACCTTACTCTTTTTTTCAACACTTGCTCCCTTAGTAGCGACTGACCGGCAAGCATCCACCGCTGTTTTCCAATTCTGAACAGAATGCAGTGGCGGTATAAACTCATGAGCACAATGACCTTTGTTCCCGTCGGCCCCCTCTTTGCATGGCACTCGCAAGCAGAGACAGTGTAATCGGTGTCATGCGTCCCAAGCGGAAAGCTTGGTTGCCGCGCATTGTCTACGGACTGTCGATTGAGGTAAATATTTTGCAGCAACAGATAGTGTTGGTTGTGTGTGTCGTGGGACTGATCACAAGGGGGTGCAACGATTACCGTGCGTTGCTGCTTCGAGATTCACGCCAATTGCACCGCAAAAAGAGATTGAAATGTGTGGATGAGCCGAAATGGATAGATTCTTGGGTCGAAGTGTCCATGTTTCCAAGCTGGACGGCAGTCACCATGTCCTTTTTGCCTGCACGTGTTTCCCGAACGATGATTGCGGTCGATAGCTAGATGTGCACCAACATGGCGCTGAGACGTCATGAACTGATACAGTTCTTTGGTATCGTTGGATCCATTCGGTCGCTTCCACTGTCGTTTGCCGAGGCATCCGGCTCGATCCCGTCGGCTACCAGCGGCAACGCATCGTCTTCGTCTGTGCCCGAGGAACCGAGTCAACTACCGTGCCTGCGGCTGGTCTGCGGCTCCCCTTGGCCTGCTCAAAGTCAGGCGAGCTCCAAACAAGCTACCGAGAGCATACTTGTTCCACATCGAGTGTTGCGCAATCCAACCCGTACCCACTATCGACGACGACGACATTTTCCGTCCTGGTTCGTTGCTTCACTGTCTATTCTCTATCCAAGAACGAAGATCATCTCACGTCGCCGATGGACAGAACGTCCTGGTCCTCATTGACTTGTTCGACGTCATGATCTCCTTTCTCATCCAACACACCCCGCCCTTGTTCCCCGTCCGCGTCAGCTCCTTCAACTTGCTCATACTATCGCTGGCCGTGCTGACCGAGGGTTCGTTCGAGTACCTGCTGCCGCAACGCGTAAAAAGCACACCATAGGAGGGGGCGGCGGAGCCGCAAAGCAACCACCACATCCGCTGCCGTTGCAGAAGCAGCCGCTTGTACCGGCAAGTGCGGGCAATTTGAGTCGATATGCAAGTGTCAATCAGAGTCATGCGGCATGGGAGCTGCCGCGAGTGGTGGGTCAGTGAGGATGTCGGCAGTGAACGTGCATGTGTCCGATGATGAGAGGCAACTCCCAAGTGTGCCTGTGAGTGACTACTTGGCTGTTTGCTTGTTGACGTTGTTGAAGCGAGAAAAGTATGATAGAGGCACATTCTCGGACATACCACACATGAATATTACATGAGGGCTTTACACAAAAGCAACGACAATGAATGGTTGAGTGACACACAAGGTAGAACAAGAATGCAGGTGCAAACAGCAACGAGAAGCGCAGAGATGCCAGCAAGTCAACCAAGGCGTTGATGTGGGAGAAAAATGTACAAGATGGTGAAACACGAGTGGTCACGGGCGGCACCCAGGCACGGCAAGCAACAAGAAAAAAAAAAGGGAGAGGGGAATCGGAGATACTCAGTGGGTGTGGGGTCATGCAAGAAAAGAAACAAGAAATACGAAAACACAAACTCAAGCTGACATCAAAAACGACAAGGACATCTTGTGGACTGACCCGCCATGACTCGACGACGGCGACGACATTGGTGAGCTTGGCTCGTCGTGGGCGGGCGCCACCACACCAACAGGCGACAACTCACGTGTCGCGGACCGGCCTTGGCGATCGGTCGTGGTTGCCGAGGCTGCAGGCGACGGCATGAGCAGCGGCGACACAATGTGATGAGGGTGTGGATAGTGATGGCTTTGCTGACCGCCATGGAACCCAGACGACGACAGGGCATTGGGGGATCTGAGCGGGAAGAACACGGACGACGATGAGGAGCCGGCAAACGTGTGCATGGACGGCGACAAGGTTGGTGTCGGCAAGGATCCAAGGTGCTGGTAGTGGTGATCCACCGACATGGGCGGCAAGGGCGTGGGAACCGCGTAAGGATGATGATGATGGCGTTGTTGTTTTTGTTGCTGAACAAGAGAGGCAGGTGGTTGCGCCAGCGCGGAAATGGTCTTGACGGGCGCCAAGATGGGCGTGTGGGGAGAGGCGACCGGCGACAGTGGCATCGGCAATGGCACCGCGGGCTTATGGCACAAGGACACGGTGCGTTGGCGGCGTGGAGATGGAGCGTCTTGACGTGTTGCATCTGCACCGGCTTGGTCCTTGGCAGCTGTCACGGGCGCGGCGGCGGAGGAGGCATGACCCGGGTACCCGGCAGGATCGAGGCTCTCGGCCGACACAAAGTTTCCGCGCTCAAACTGCGCCAAAAACTCTTGGCTAATGGTCCAAAAGCTTGACCGATTGCTTGTTGTCGGGCCGACGTACTTTGGCGGGTGCGGGACCTTGACAAAGGCCGGGTGCCGCGACAAGTTGTACCGGACCGTGTTTTGCCAGCCCAGGTCGACGGGATCCGCATAGTGGGTCGGGTACGCGGCGGCAATGGCGGCGTAGATCTCGCGGATCGACAGGCACTTCATCGGGCTGTTGAGGATGGCTTCGGCAATGAGCACCACGTACGACTTTGGCGGGCGGCGGCGCTTGCGGCGCGTGCCGCTGGCACTATTTGTGTTGGTCCCGGCACGGGCAGAGCTTGCAGACGCAGTCGCAGTCGTAGTCGCAGTCGCCTGTTCACTTGGAGCGCTTGCCGTGACAGATGGCATGGGAGCTGGGGACAAGGACACGGACGCGTCGCGCGGGGCTTGGAGATGACTGGTTGGGGCTGTTGGCAAGACAATCGAGGGCCCAGAGGAAGACGAAGCCGAAGACGAGAGCTGGGCCAGTGTGTGCGCGGCAGCAAACTCGGAAAAGGTGGCTGCAGCCGAGGACGCGTGGTAGGGCTCGAGCTGCGGGATGATGAGGCAGTTGGGCTGTGGAGCCACTTGTTGATGGTCTTGGGGACGGGGTGAAGACGACATGATGATTGAACGAATGAACCGACGGGGAGGTGGAAGCGATACACACAGTGTAGGACCAAGACGGGGTTGTTGCGAGACTAAATAAATACTCGCGGCAGGCAACAACAAAGGGTCTTGAAAAGGGCGAGACTCGAGAGCCGAGGGCACAAGTGGGAATTGAACAGGAACACTCGCTGACACGATCGAGCAATTACTTATGGGGGAACAAAAAAAATCACACTGCCACGCTGAGTGAGCGCTTGGAAATATTGCAGCAGGTGTTGAAATCAAATGGCGAGATGCAACGTCAAATGCTGCCGCAACAAACACAGACAACGCGCGCTCGACGCTCGATTGAAAACAGCTGAAAACGGCGCGGATTGAAAGCACGCTGCGTCCAGCAAGGTGCAACGGAGTGCCAATAAAGTGGGTGCGAGCGAGCGGCAAGCGAAATGTCGTGCTCGCAACGAAAACGAGGCGATTGCAAAAGCAGGAGAACCGTATGGAGCGCGGTGAAGTGGGCAGGTTGAGGGATGAATGGCGCGCGGGACAAAGTGCCAGTGTCGCCGAGCTGGATTGAATGCTTTAGTGAATGGAGCGGGCGAAGAAGGGGAGCAATAAACAAGGGTGATGACGAGCGGGGGCAGCGCGGCATAGAAATACTGTCGCTGGGAGCGTGAGAGGCCGACGGTGGCTGACTAGAGCCCGAAATGGATTAGCTCAGAGGGTGCTCCGGGTGCTCGTTGTGACAGTGTATATAGAAACTGATGGGAAAGGCAAAGCCAATGAAGCAAAGCTCTGATTGCGATAATTTCCGAGATTGTGGGGCCCTGCGCTCGGCATCAGCGGCGCCGTCCATCTGGAACCGCTGACGGTCGAGGGCGCGCCGGTTTTCCTACGGGCAGGTGGTGTCATGTGTGAAAACATGGGCCACAATTCATGCATCGCTGATGTGGAACGGAACCAATACATAACAATGGGCTCGAGACGTGGCAAACGGAACAGGTGAGTGTCCAAGCATGTCGTGTTTTGCCACAGTAGCCAAAAGTGACGCGATAATAATACACACATTGAGTCAGGGATGTGCTTGCATCGTTATCTCTGCGGCTCTCGATCATTTGTTCCAAGGTCACTGTTCCGAAATCAAGAAAAAAAACCGGAACAAACCTCCGAATGTCACGTCACGGGTTCAGCTCGAGCTCCATGATGCACGGTCGAGTGGGCACTGAAAAGAAAAGGAGGGAAAGAGAATGGGAAGGGTCCTCTGGATTTACCGTTCTTCCCGCCCCAACACATGCAGAGAACGCTGAGGTGGCATACACGCCGCCGTCCTCGTCTCTCCACAATAGTCACGACTCTGCCTCGCTTTCCTCTTGCACTCTCTCCAATCCCACTGTGTCGTTGACAATGTGTCCAGAGGGACATGGCCAGCTGCCTCTGGGTCGACGGCGTCCCCTGGACAAGGGCAAAGGTGTGGGAACACTCGTGCTTGTTTGCCGCCTGAAAGATCGGAATCAGCAGGAACACTTGGTTCGGGACCTTTCGCGATGAACGTTTGATGTCTCGCGTTCGGTGGGGCGCTGGCTTGTTTGCAGTCTCACTCGAGCGCCCCTGCCTGAACTACTGATCATCAGCTGCAATGCATGTGGTGCCTATTTCTTCAACACTGCTTTTTCCGATGCTGTTCCGATAAGTTCCGAGTCATGAACAAGCCAAGCGGCCAATTTCTTATGCGGACAGTACGTAGCAACTCGGCTTTTTTTGTGTGTGATATCGATGTTGCCTCCAGCTAAGGACTTCACGGGAACATAGGAAACGACGTCACTAACGTTATCACGGAACCGCAACGATTGGCGGAATCACGCCACCTGGCGGCTTGCTACAACAACACGTTTTGTGTCTTGTTCGCAGCAGGATGGACTCAGACACGCACACGCGAACCGCACCTTGTGGCCGCAAACACTTGAAAATGGTGAATGCATGAAAGCAAAGTATATTCGGTATTGATCCATTCAGTGCAACGAGAAGTGTACACACACAAGTCATCACCGCAAAGAACGTGCAAACCTTTCATCCGTCTATGACGTAATGACCTCACATGCCCAGTCGGCCCAAACCAACCGCATCCTGCCTCGTCTGCTCAGCGGCGGCGACCACGGCGCCCTTGAGCCGCATGGCTGATCCCGACCCTTTGAGCGTATCGCCCAACGCGTCGTCTGCATCGTGGCCCGCGCCACCCTCGTTGGCACTCGGCTCGGGATGGCCGATCACAACCTTTGGCGGAAAAGGCGCTGCAGGTTGTAGTGTCAGGGGCTCGCCGCCGCTCTTGAGCGCCTTCCACTGCGCATTCCCCAGCGTATCGTCGCCATTCACGTCTACCTCCGGGTGATACTTTGTCGCTTCTGGCAACTGCTGCTGCTGGGCCTCGCCCTTGAGCGGCATCTTGTACCCGACCACGGCCGCCTTGCCCATGCAGCCCGCCAATGGAATCTTGTTTGCGCTGTCAACACTCTGCAAGCTGCCCAGACTCGACTGTTGCGAATCTGCAGGCGCCCCACCGCCCAACTTGTCATGCAACATTTCCAGCGAGTCGCGCACATCCAATACCGTCTTGCCCGAGGCCGTGTCCGTCACCAGCACACGTCCGCCGGCCATGGTCGAAACCACCACTGGCCCGTGCGCCGCGTCGAGAATGCGGATAAACTTTGCAGTCGTGGAGGCACTGGTTCCGGCGAGCGACGATGACGATCCGACCGACCCGGGAGGGGTGAGCGACGGGTGGTCTAGCACGTTGGTAGTTGGAAAAATGGTGACGCGCGCGGCCGCGGGAGTCGCGTTGTGTTGCAAGTGGGTTGCAACGGTCGCCATGAGCGCCTCGGGGTTGCCAATGGCCGCAGAGTTGCGGCGCGTGTTTGCGGGCGGGGCAAGCGATTCGTACGAGTCGATGAGGCGGGCGGCTGGGTCAGAGTAGGTGATGCGCGGGATGAGCGGGCGGCGTGTACGGTACGCGGCAAGCATGCTGTGGCAAAGGAGATCGGTGAGTGTGGATACGGGACGTGGACGCACGAGAGAAATCAGGACATACCTGAGCCAGTGGGTCACCTCCATGGCATTCTCGGAATAGATCCTAAACCCTTCCACGTATCCTGCATTGTCTGTCGTTTCGGTTTCCGGATCCGTCGACGCGGTCCGCGCGCCCAACCTGCTTGTATCCGCAGCGGTGCCGGGCCGCGACATGATCCCAGCTCTTGGGTTGCGCTCGTCGACAAAGCTATCCATGGACTCGACGGCCAATCCGTCTTGATTGCTCACGTGCACAATGACGGTGCCAGTCGACCCGGTCGGGTTGTTATTTTGCTTCTCAGCCTGTTGCTGCAGCGCGGCAAGCAGTTCGCGGCTCATGCTCGTCCCGCCTGCACCCGCCTCGCCCGACTCGGACGCAATGGTTCCCAGCGATGACGACGACGACGATGTGGACGTTGCCTCCTCGATTCTCACTTCAGGCTCTTCACCAGCGACAATGAACCTGGAATCCAACCCAAACTCGATGCCATACATGCCATCAGCCCGCCACACGAGCTCGTCGAGTGCAAACTCGACCACCAGCGCGCCGTGCGAGTCGAGGCACGTGAGGCGGTCGGCCGCGAGCTGCCAGTGGATCGTGCGCAAGTCCGATGGGTTGGTTGGAATGCGCGTGTAAAACGCGTGAGTGCGTGCAGGAGATGCTGCTTGGGTGGTGTCAGGATCGTGTGCGCGGGGAGTCGCACACGGTGGGGATGGCGAGCTGGGTGTCAAGTGGTTGCTCGGGTCGTCGGGAGAGACCAGGGGCCGCGCATGGTCGCCTGTTGGGTGCCCGCGGCAATCGAGCGGGTGTGGGATGCGGATGAGGACATGGAGGTACCGACGACGGAATCAGAATGTCTGCGCGAGTCGAGGCGCGGGCGCGCAGCGAGCAGTGGACCGGCTGTCGCCGCGGAAGAGGCTTGTTTTGTGGTTGAGTCCATGATTTTTTTCCTCTATATCTGCTGGCCGAGTCTCGTCTATGTCAAGTATCGAGTGGACGGCTGCCAAGTGAGTGGAGTTGTCCTTGTTTGCACTTTGGAAATGACGTGTTTGGCGATTGGCAGAGAGAAAGGCAGCATCATCGCTGAAAGATTGAATCGGGTGGGGACAGTGTATCAGTACGGGTTTGCTCTCCGGAGCGGGTTCGGGGAGAGTCGAGGGGCGGTCAAAGGCGGTGAGAGGAGAGTGTTTCAGGAGCCATCAGGGAGAGACAATCACCAATCCACACGGCAGCACGAAACGGTGCTCGTGTGTTGCGAGGTGGCAAATGTATGATAGTTGCACGCCGGTCAATAGGATCCCATTGCAAAGCCAACAAGAAAAGACATCAGGCTACTATGTACAATCGAGCAAATCAAGGTGAAAAAAAAAGAATGGATCAATCGGGCCAATCTCGGCCAGTTACGGCTGCGTCTTGGCATACTTCTTGGACTCTTGCCTCAACGCGTGCAAGACATCGGACGCCAACTGGTCCGAATGGGTCGCAAGCAACGGCTGCGACTCGGTGTACTTTTCCGACGCCATGGTTGACTGGCGAAGGTGTTCGGGAATGGTGGATGCCTGTCCGACAATGCCGAGGGAAGCAGACAGAGCTGCGCGGAGGTCAGGCGAGTTGAGGTCAAGCTGAGAAGAGGCAGGCGAGAGTTGAGAGACGAGCGGGTCGAGGGCTGGGATTTCGACAGTGGAGAGTGCAGCGTCGTGGATAGAGGCGTTGACAGAGGCAAGGTTGGCAGCAGCAATATGGTGCGAGTATACACGGAACGCTGAAAAAAAACAACCACGCAGTAAACGTCAACGGCACATCCATGAACGAAAACAGTCCAGAGTTGAAAGAAAAGGTTTGTGTACATACCATTGTAAAGCAAAGGCAAATTGGGACCAGGCAGAATGCCGGCCATCACGGAAAACGGCAATCCAAGCGCGCTAATCTTTCGCCACTTCACATGCTCGCCCAACTGCGCAACGACAAACTTTGAGAGCTGGCGATGAGCCGTCACGGCCTCGACGCCCGCGGGATGGTACAAAACAACATGCTCAACGGGAGCAACCCATTTTTTCGCAACGAGTTCAGTCCAGGGCAAAGCAGCCAACAGTTTGGATCCCCAAGCGTGCACTTTGCGCTTCCATTGGGCGGCGTCGGGCTGGTTGAGCTCTGTCCATTCGTGGGACACACGCACTGGCCATTCGTGCGAGAGCTTGTGAGCCCACCATCCCCGGGTGAAGCGGGCATGAGTGTGGTGGTTTGGTTCCGGTGGGGCCGCGGGCAAGGTGGGCGGCGAGAGAAAGAGCCAAATGTGGTTTTGATGAGATGCCTTGGCGGGGTGGAGCAGGCGGTGGTGGTGTTCGTCTGCATCCGAGTCAGCGTCAGCGCCTCGCTGCGTCCTCGGCGTCGGTTCCGCCGAAAGAGGAATGGGCAGGGCAACAATGTGTGCAATGCGTGCTGACGCCATTGGAGTTGCAGCGGTGGATGTGCTACTCCTTGCGGACATGGGTGCACGCTCAACCGAGGCGGGGGATGAGGACGAGCTTGAGAGGGAGGAGCGGGTCATGACGAAGATTGCTTGAGCAAGGGGACGAGGGCGAGGGCGGGGCGTCCAGCTACGGGCAGAAGCAAATGCAGATGAAGATGCCGAGGCAGAGAGCCTGGGCAGGAGCGCCTGCGCGTGCGACTGCGATGAGAGTGCATACATGGCGTGCATTTGTGAGAGTAGTCCACGTTATCTGGGTGCCAAAAAAAGAAGGATATCCTAGCGAGAGACAGAGACAGAGGCAGAGGCAAACATGTGGATGGGCTTCAACGGAACCATTCACGGTGTCGTGCATGAACATTTAAACGACATGGGAGTCAAGGGCGGAGAAGCTTGTTCTGGAATCATTTTGTGCTCCATTGATGACTCTTGAATGTTTGCCAATCATTGCTGAATGGACCAAGACATGTACAAGTAACTTACTTGTGTTGTTTCCAAATTCCCAATGTGTGTGTGTCAATGATGACTCTGTGCAATGTCATTCCTCTGGCTCATTCATTCTGATTCTGCATTGTGACCAAGCTATAACATCCGACAAGGACACGAGTGATAAGTGAAAAGGGGTCCAGCAACCCCTTTACCAACCCCCCGTATGCGTATGGCAATCCAAGATTAGCAGCACAATTAAGCAGCCGACCACTCTCATTCTCACTCATTCAGTAACGAATACACCGGCAATGGACTCCTGCTTGCTCCCAATCCACTTTGACGCCGACCCGCTCGACACTCGGGCCGCCATCAAGTCGGCCAAGCGCCACATTGTCGCCTTTGATGCTTGCAATGCTTCCAATGTGTCCAGATCCGATTCCAAGGATTCCAAGGATTCCGAGGATTCCAAGGATGCCATGCATGATTGGCACAATGCCGCCACCGCATACGCCATGCTGATTGCCCACGAATCGCCCGACTGGATCATCAAGCACCGCGCCCTCGACCGTTTTCTTGATACGCTTTTCCGCCCCTTTCTCGCACTCGCTCATACGTCATCGACCACCACGCACGATGCAGGCAAGAATGCCATGGACTGGTTCAACCTCTTCACCAACCACGCAAACGGCGTCCTCTTCTCTTCACAGGCCCAAGCTGCCACAGATTCCACATTGACATTCACAAACCCAACGACAAACTCTCTTGCCTCGCTCCGCACCGACTGGCCTCCCGCCCTGCAGCTCGCCTCGCTCACCACGGCCGCACACCTGGCCCGTGCACTCGCCCCCGTCGACCGTACAAACGCTGCTCTCTACCTCGCACACGCCCAAACGTTCTTGCTCGCTGCCCGCTCCCTATTCCCCGGCTGCGGCAAAGTGGACCGCTTGCTTGCCATGCTCGCACTGGCTGTGCGCGCCCCTGCTCCGTCTCACGACGTACAACCACCTTCTTCATCGTCGTCAAACCGTTCGCAACAGAAGCGGCCACGAGCTTCCAAGGCACAGCACTTGCCAAAGACAACCATTTGGGCCACGCCCACCACCCGCGAAATCGACGCCCTGTACCATCTAACGTGCGCACAATGTGCCGCGACTGACCCGTCGCCCGACGACGCAGCCATTGAGAAATTGCTTCAGCCTGTGCACGAGTGGGACATGCTCGGACCGACGGCTCAGGCCATCCAAGGGCGTACCCACCCAGACGACGAAAACCTGGTTCTCTCGCCCGTGTCTGCACTTCTCGCTTGGTACTGCCGGCTGTACACGCGCACGAGCCTCGAGCGTGCGGCCGACCTTGTCACACACGTCATTGCTTCGCTCAAGCACATGGACTCGGATCGCCAGTTCAAGGTGGCCGTCATTGCCATTGGCCTCACTTTCCACCTACGCTCATCGCCCGCCGTCACTTGCTTTGCACTCGAATCGCTCATTTCCTTGCTTGCCTTTTCATCTACCTCTCCATCGCCAACCGTATGGACCGCCCTCGTGTCGCGCGGCATTCTCGCATGCCCTCCATCAACGCTCGCACAAGTGGCCACCTCATCGCTCGCCAACCTTGCATCACATCTCAACAAGATTCGCAAGACGGCCGATGCAAACGACACGCCACTGGCTCACCGGTGGCTGAGCGGGCTCGACCCGAGCATTTACCCGTACCCGCTGACGGAACCGCTGGACCGTGCCGAGGTGCACAGCTGGTGGTCCACACATCTCGAGTCCGGTGCTTGTCCGCCCTTGGTGTACGACGCAACCAACAGGCGCACGCCATTCACCTTGGCCACCTCGCCGGCACCAGCGAGACCAACGTCAACAGAATCTCCGACAGCAGGCGTGCTGGTGCTCACAGCGTCCACAACCCCGCCCATTTCTGCGCCCACAGTTGATGTGACTCACACACAATCGCAACCGCCATTCTACGTGTTTGACACAAACACGCTGCTCAACCACCTGTCGTTGCTGTATCAATCCACGCTCCCACTGGCCCTACCGCTCGCCGTCATGTACGAGCTCGCCGGGCTGCAGCAAGCAGATGAGCGTGCCGTGGCACGGCACGCGACGTTGGCGTGGTCGGCCATTGTGCATAGCGCATCACGGCTGCCCGCAACCCCGGCAACTACCGCGGCCGACGGTGCTGCCGGGGAGGTGAAGCCAGCATCCGCCACCATATCCGTGTACACGTCGCGCGGGTCGCGCTTGTCTGTTGCGCAAGTCATCAAGGGCGTGTCGGAAGACTACCGCAACCGCGGCGGGTTGGACAATGTCGTGCTCGACACATGTGTGTCGCTGGCAGCCACAACGGATGCGGGTAGGCGGCCGGCGATGCAACAGCACAACGTGGTGCTGGTCACAGACGACTTGAATTTGCGGCTCAAGGCACAGGCCAGGGGCGTGCGTACGTGTGGCGTGGCCGATGTTGTGGGCATGAGTGGTGTGACGGGAGGGGCCAGGGGCGGGGACAAGGTTGGCGGGTTGCGTGTGGGTGAGCACGTCAGGTTTGCGGGCGGTGAGCAAGAGCCGGGTAGGTCAAGGGGCAGGCGCACACGCGGGCGCGGGGGCAAGGTGGGTGTAAGAGGAAATGCGCTCGCAAAGGAGGATGAAAAGTCGAGGTGCGCGGCGGAGAACGGCGACGAGGTGAGAGAAGCCGCGAGGGAGCAGCCGCAACAGTCACAACATCATCAACAGGGACACGGGCAAGGCGGGCGAGTATGGACACCTAGAAATCGGAGGCGGGGAGTGGTCCGCGACTCCACTGCCGAGTGATCTGCGTATTGCTTTGTAGCATGGTATGACCTCGACTGTATCTGTAATGTAAATGATGATATTCATGAACGACAACAACATGATGAAAAGATATCTTGGGCGGCTGCAAAATCGCACCATCGAGAGTCGGTACAATAAATAGTGACAAAGAAAATCAACACCAAGACCTTGCTTGCTCTTCATCCTTACAAAACAACCACACATGCACAACCACAAGCTGCAAACGAGGAACAATCACTGCTGGGTACACTGAGCATCATCCTGAGTCTTTCCCCTCCTCGCTCCCCTGTTCTTCTTCACCGCTGCCGCACTGGCCGACACGGGCAGTGGCAGCTGTTGCGACGTGGTGTTTTCTGTCCACGGCTGATCGGGTTCAAAGGACCCAGGGAATCCGAGGGGAGGTGCCGCGGCGGCGGCAGCATCTGGTGCAAGCGACACGGGAGTTGGTGTGGGCGGAATGGGCACAGGGCCTGCCGTGGATAAAGATCCCGATCCAGAGGTTTTCGACCCAAGCCAGCGACGGCGCCGAGGCCGTACGGAATCGAGCTGCTCCATCGTCAGCGTAGGAACCGCAGATGACAAGGCCTGGACCGCGGGCTTGGCCATGGGCGGCGGCGACGCAACACTTGGGGCAGCAGCGGGCGCCACTGCAGGAATGTGGGCACCGGCAGACGCCGGCCAACTTGGCCTGGTAGATGGTGATGCAAGGTGCCGTAAAGTCACGGCCGACGTTGCGGCGGCCAGCTTGGCATTGAGCTGCCGTTGCTGGGCACCACTTAATCTACGGAATGGCAGAGGGCTCGCAGCGATTGTGTTTGAGGTTGGCTGCGAAAGTTCAGTGAACAATGTGCCTGAAACGTTATCGGTTGTGGTCGAGCCAGACGAAAGCAGGGACGATGCCGAGGGCAAACCAGACCCCGACGTCGATAGAGCGGCACGATTTTCGGCAGCACGCAACCGGTACTTGAGCTCCTCGAGTTGCACCTCCATCTCGGAAATCTTGCGCTCTTGGGCCTTGTGGTTGCTTTCCATCTCCGACACTTGGGTCTGCAACTCAACCTTTTCACGCAACAGAGTTGACACGGAATTGGCCTCGCCAGACCACCCAGCCTTGGACTCGAGTAGCTCGTGGCGAGTTCGAAGTTCTTGAATCTGTTGCTGGGCGTGAGTGTACAGAGCCTCCAAGCGGCTCACCTCCATGTTGGCCTCGGCGAGTTGCATGTCGGTGCGCTGGCGCTGGTTGGCCTTGGCGTCCAATTCTTTGACGCGTGCACGAAGCGCTGCTGCTTCGGCTAGCGCCGCGTCGCGTTCGCGGGTAGCTGCCGCATTTTGTTGCTGCATGGTCTCGAGTTGCGATTGGAATTGGCTGATGGCATGCGGCTGATGGTCCAGGGCAGCAGCCGTGGTCACACTGGGCATGGACTGGAGTTGTGCATTGAATTGGTCGCGCTCGCGGCGGACGATGGCGAGCGTTGCAGCACTGGTTTGCAAGTCAACTTGCGCCGTGTCGAGTTGAGCGCGGAGCGAGGCTGCCTCGGCAACCGAGCGTTGATGGTGGGCTTGTTGCTCGGCAAGTTGGGCACGCAATTGCTTTGCTTGCTCATTGTAGGTCGACGACAAGGTGTCACGCTCGTGCTCCAGCTCGGTGATGCGGAAACCATTGGCCGCATTTGCTTGCTGCATTTGGTGAAGCTGGGCTTGGAGGGACGCTTCACTCGACTGCAATGAAGTGATCCGGTTGTCGAGCTCCGCAACTTGACGCTCAGCGTCCTCGGCACGGCCAACGGCCGCACGCAGATCGAGCCGCACAGCATCAAGCGTGCTGCTGGACGCGGAAAGCAACTCGCGCAACTCGGCTTGATCTGCCTCGGCGGCTGCCAATCGTTGTGCCGCTTGGCGCACCTCGGCCAAGGTGGCCTCTTCCTTGTTGGCCAGCTCCGAGGTGTGGTCGCGGGCACCAGCCAATTCGCCTTCCAACTCTTGGATACGGGCTTCGAGCTTGTCCATGGCAATATCCTTTTTGTCGGCCGACTCTTGAAGCAAGTCGCGCAATGCCTGAGTTTCGCGCAGCGTGGATTCGAGTTGCTTGATTGACGACGAAAGCTCGTGGATCCGTTGCTGGTGCTCGGTACCGTTGGCCGAAAGCGCCGAGACCGTGGCCCGTTCGTGCTCGAGCTCTCCGTTGAGATCAATCAATTGGGCTTCAAGGTGAGCAACGTCTGCCTTGGTTTCGGTGACTGATGTCTCGAGTTGCGCCTTATCGGCCTTGAGATCCTCGACCGTTGACTCAAGCTCGGCCACGAGCTCCTTGTTGACGATGGACTCGTCCGTCAGCTCGGCCAACCGGCCACTGGCTTGATCGACTTGGGCACGCAATTCGTCAATTTGATTGGCTTGCTCTGCGATCGTCGCAACGTGAGATGTTTGCGTCTTTTCCAACGCCTCAACTTGAACACGGTATTGTTCAACCTGGGCCTCCGACAAGTCCAAATCGTCCGCCTTCGAGTCCCGGTCCTCGGTCACTACCGTCAACTCGGCCTCGAGTTCCTTGACCTTGGATCGTAACTCCTGAACATCGTGCTCGGTAGTCTCAATCTTGGACTTTTGCTCCTCGCTCGAGCTCAACAGCGCATCCCTCTCGGCCTGCACCCGATGCAACTCGCCCAACAACACGGTGACCTCCTGTGCTTTGGCTTCCAACTCGCCAGTCAATCGCGAGACCTCGCTCGCCTTTGAGGCCACCTTGGCTTCGAGATCTGCTTTGGCATGCTCGTTCCAACGGACGGATTGCTCGGCGACCGCGAGGGCATGGCACTTGTCATTCATCTCTTCATTAAGCGCCTCGAAATTGCCCTCCAACTCGGCCACGCGTGCCACAAGCCGATCCCGCTCACTCTTGAGGTCCCGCAATTCGCCATCACGTTCACGCACCGTGGCCTCGGCACGTGCAAGCTGGTTCCGTACCCCCTCCTCGGTTCCTTTGCTGCTCATCAAGTGGCGCTCGCGCTCCAACAGTTCGGCCTCCAACCACTTGACCCTGTCCTGCGCCTTGCCCAACGTTGCACGGAGGCTCGCTAATTCGGCCTCGCGCTCGGCCAGCTTGACGCCACCCTTTTCGAGCCCGTCGCACGCGTCCGCCAGCTCCCTCTCCAACCCTTCGACCATTTCTTGTTGGCGCTGCTCGCGAGCTTGTGTCTCGCGCGCCATGGACTCGGCGAGCTCGCGCGACGTGCGCAAGTCATCCGACATTTGCCGCATTTCGAGAGCAACTTGATCTAGCTGTGACTGCTTCTCCGTAACTTCGGCTGCGAGTTGATTGGCTTTCTCCTGCGACTTTTGCAACTCGGCCTGCAACTGATTCACTTGGCCTTCGAGCGCGGCCCGTGCCGCCGACGCCTCAGTGAGGTTGGATTCGGTCTCGGCCAGTAATTGCTTTGCGCGTGTCAAGTCGTCCTCCAAAATGTCGATACGTTCGTTTTGGAACCCGATCACGTTGACCTTGTCGTCCAGGTCCGACTTGGTCAGTTGCAAATCGCTGTCCAAGTCCTCGTTCGCTTGGCGAAGCGTTTCAAACTGCTGGCGGGCCTCGTCGAGCTGCGACTGCACTGCTTGTACGGCCGAGGATTCTTTTGACAAGTCTTGGACCATGGCCTCTCGCTGCGCTTGCATCGCCTCCAGCTCGGCCACTTTGTCCTGGAGCCGCTGCTCGACCGCGGCCTTGGCATCCACCTCGGCTTGCACCTCAGCTTGCAGCTCTGCAATCGTGGCAGCTTGCTCGGCGCGGACCGACTGTAGCAAAGCGAGTTCTTCCTCGTACGATTGCAGTGCCTGTCGCAACTGAGCCTCGGTGGTGTTGAGCACGAGCTCGGTCGCCGCCATGGAGTTGATTTGGGACTGCAGCCCGTGCAGCTCTTGCTCGAGCTTGGCCTGGGCCTCACGCGCCTGTTCGCATTCTGCTTGGGAACGGTCACGATCGTGCTCCAATTGGCGCACCGTCTCTTCTAACGCCTTTCGATCGGCTTGAGCTTGATTCAGTTCGTACTCGAGGCGCTTGATGGTGATACTGTTCAAATGCGCATCGTCCTGGGCGTCCGACAGCTTGCGCTTGAGCGCGTTTGCGGTCTGGCATTCCGTTTCGAGCAGGGCGCGCACTTGGTCGATTTCGACATGGAGCTCGCGCAGGTCGTCCCCCATGAGCTTGTTTGAAGCTTGCAGCTGCTTGATCCTGAGCTCGGCGGCCTCCTTGGCTTGCGTGGCCAGAGCCAGTTCGGCTTGTAGCCCAGATACGAGCTGTTGCAGCTCGGATTGGCTCGTCGTTGCCAACTGCGCCTGCGACCTCAGCTCGGCCAGCTCGGCCCGCAGCCCAGTTTCGACGGCAGTCAACCGTGCGACTTCCTCGACCTTTTCGTCCACCAGCGCCTCAAGGTGCTCCAACTCTTGCGTCTTGGCCTTGATTTCATTGTCTTTGTCGCCACCAAATTCTCGCCCTGAGCAACCTTGGCTTGAGTGGCGGCAAGTGCTTCTCTCGTCTCGTTCAACTCGGACTCACGCTGCGCCAAATTCCGCCGAAGAACTTCAAGCGATCCTTGCGTCTCGGACACGACCAACTCACACGCGGCCAAGTTGCCTTTGACGACATCCAACTCGGCCGACCGCTCAACGACAGTCTTTTCCCAAGTCGCGACTGCCATTTGCGTGCGCTCAAGCTCAGCTGCTTGCGCCGCATTGGCCTCAGTCAACTTGCAATCTGGGCATTGGCTGCATCGAGCGCGGCTTGTGCTTGCTCATACGTCGCCTTCATTTCAGCGCGCTCCACTTCCCAAGCCGCCTGTGCATTTTGCATGTCGTCCTTGACGAGCTGGATGGCGGCTTCCAATTCGCCAATCCGCGAATCCTTTTCCTTGACTTGAGCCTCAAGCGCGCCGGTGCGGGCCTTGAGCTGTTTGACCTCCTCGACGGCCAAATCGTAATCCTCGGCAAGCGACTCAAACTCGTCCACCTTGGCCTTGTAATCCGTCTGCAAATCCTCAATCTCGCTCTCGAGCTGAGTCACACGGTCCTCGGCAGCCACGAGCAGAAACGTGGACTCGGACAGCTGCGCCGACTTTGCTTGGTGCATGTCGGTAAGATCAGCGACTTGCGCGTCAAGCTCGGCCACGCGCTCAATGGATGTCTTGAGCTGGCCACGCACCTCGGTCAGGGTTGCCGAGAGGTCTTGCACGGCCATGTCGTGGTCGGCGAGGGCCGAATCGAGGCGCGATTGAAGGTCGGTCGCGTTGGCGGCTGCTTCGGCCAACTGCTGCTGGGCAACGTCGAGATCACGTTGTGTTGCCGTGCCCGATGCACGGGCCGCCTCGAGCTGCGTGCGCATTTCCTCGATCTCTTCCTCCAAGGCCGAACGTTGGGCCATAAACTCGTCACGAGCACTGACCAAAGCCTGCTGTGACTGACTCAACTGGAGCGAGACGCGCTCCAATTCGCCTGCCATGGCCTCCTTTTCGCGTGCCGTGAGCTGCACTTGAGCGTTTGCCTCGTCGCATTCCGCGCGCGCCGCCTTCAACTCACTTGCCAACTGGGCCTCGCGCTCGTTCAGCCTTGTCCGAACGTCTGCAAGTTGGTCCCTGACCTCATTCAACAGGTCGGTCAATCGGTGACCTTCCCCCTCGGCCGCATCAGCGCGCGCTTCGGCCGTGGCGACGGCGGCCTCGAGCTCCTCTACCTGGCGTACAAGCGTGCGCTCGGTCTGCTTGAGCGTGTCAATCACGGCCACCTGCTCCTGCAACCGATCCGCCCTCTCTGTTTCCGATGCCAACTCGCCTTGAGCGTCCTTCAAGGCCAGCGCCACCTCGTCACACTGTGCGCGCAACGCCTCGACATTTCCCGCCAAGCCATCCCGCTCGGCAAGCAGCGCCACGACTTGCCCTCAACGTCCGCGAGCCGTTGCAGCTCGGCCTCGCACGCGGCAAGCCGATCTCCCAATTCCGAGACTTGACTCACCGCGTCCGCCAACTCGGCCTTTGCCTGCGTCAACTCACCCTGGATCCGCTGTTTATCCTCGCGCTCGCGCTCGGCTTGCGCACGTGCCTCGTTGAGCTGAGCGCTGAGCCCTTGTGCATGGACCTCGCGCGCAGCAGACTGCGCCTCGACCTCCTTGAGCCTGGCCTCGAGCTGTGCCACGAGCACCTGTTGGTCCGCAACTTGCGTGTTGGCCGCTGCGAGCTGCGAGGCCATGGCCGCACGGTCCGACGTGAGTGCGGCCAGCGTGTGCGCGACGAGGTACATTCGATGAGGAGCGCATGGATCCGCGCAAGGATCGGGTCGGATGGTGGCGGGGGCGGCGGTGGATGAGGGAAGACGAGGTCGACGTGGATGTAGGCTCGGCTACGCTCGAGTTGAGCCGCTTACGTTTGGTTGCGGGAGGGTGGTCACCGCCATCGTCGATGCCGTGGCCTTGCTCGGCGCCGTCGCTCCCGGGATCGATGGTGGTATCCATAGCATCGTGGGGCCGCTTGGCCGATGACACGGGCAATTCGGGCGGGGCGTGATCGCGCATCATCCTGAAAAAAAAAAAATGTAGGGAGATGAACACAACTACAAGTCAGTGCACCTGTTGGCGAGCCGTATGCTGGTCGAGCAAAACAAGAGACATATGAGGTGCCATACACTTGCAAACTGTCCCAGTTTCCCTTGATAGGCTCCAACTTGCGATTCACCTCGACCAACTTTGTAATGTGAGTGTCGCGCTCCTGCAGGCACCCAACAAGTGTCTGTACATCCTCTTCGGTCGTCTTTTTCCCGGTCACGGCTGCCATGTTCAACACGGGCTGGTTCTGAATCACCTTTGCGCGCATGGCAAACTTGAGCGTGCTGATGGACTCGTCAACATGTGTCGACGCGGGGTGATGGTACAAATCATGGCCGTGCGCGCATTGCCGCCCAACGACCCTTGCAGCATGCGCGTGAGTTTCGAGTCGCGGTACGGAATGTGCGCGTCCGAGGCGCGGCCCGCAACGGACGACAGTTTGGAAATGACCGACGACAGGCGAGCAGCGACTTGTTATGTGGTTGCTCTCCTTGAGGCGCTGCCCCTCGGCGCCCGTCAGCCCGGCGCGCTCGGAGCCTGCAAGGTCCACGAGATTGAGGCGCGACGATTTCACGACGCCTGTGGGTTTGCCGTTTCCGTATTGATGATGACCGCTCGAGAATCTGGTGTAGGATTGCGAGGAGGAAGAGGCAGGTGAGGAAAAGAAGGGCCCCAAAGAAAACAAAAAGAGCAGACATACCAGCGTCAAGATTGCGTGCGACCGGCTGCTATGGTCGTTCATCCATGTTTCTTCCACTTCGCGATCTCTGTGGATGATAGTGGGGTGGGTGAGTGGGTGGTTCGTTCAAGTTGAGTCAGTAAGAAATGAAATGGGACAGACTTTGGCCGGCAACCATGGCGGCAAAGGCGTCTGCCGATTTCTTGCATTCAATCTCCTTGACACCTTCCACAACGGTATTTGAATCCAAACCTTGCATAATCCGAATGCTTGATGAGCGCGACGGATCGAGCAGGTCGCGAATTGCCTCGTTGTAAATCTCGAGGTAGCTCATCTTGACGGTGACGGGCTCCGTTTTCTGTGCGGCATTGACGAGTGAGTCACGCGGTACCGGAAGCCATCCGAGAATAAAATGGGCACCAACGGCGGTGGCCAAAAGAAACAGCATACCGATGAGAGGGCCTTGAGCCGAAAAACTTCCTTGATGGCCTTTGGGATGATCCTTTATCGTCCTTTGTGCCCTCCATGGTGAACGTCTTTCCCGAAGCCGTCTGGCCGTACACAAACACGGTCCCGTTGAATCCCTCAAACGATGAGTCGACAATGTGGCGTGCCATACGATCGTATACGACCGAGTTGTCCGTAGTCTCGTCAAACACGTGATCTATGTTGGATTATTGAGGAAGAGGTCAATGCCAACCAGAACGAGAGGGCAGAATCCAAAATCAAAAAAAAAGCGGACCAAAAGCAAACTGAGCGGGTGTCACATGTGCCGCAGCGTCGTCGGGGACACGTTGACGGATAACATTTCCGTCTGTTTCCCAGGCCACGTAGGCGCCTTTACCTTGCTCCTTTTGGTTGAGTGGGCGGATACGGATCCCGACGGCAATGTTTTCTGCCGAGTGAAGTGGGGTGGGTGATCCCAACGCCGGCGATGCCAGGGAGGGGCGGGCCGGGGCCGGTTCTTGGTGCATCGCGCCCGCCGAGGATGATGACGAACCGGGAGCGAGAGCGAGGGCGCCGGCGGGAGAGGGAGCAGGCAACTGCGGCTGCGGCTGCGGCTGCGGCTGCGACGAGGATGACGAGCCAGATTGGGCGGATTTGTTCTGGCGGACGGCGGCCGGTTGCCGTCCGATGACATCATGTTGATTGCCAGCTGTGCGTTGAGTGCGGCGATACTTGAGTGTGGAATGGATTGGGAATGCACGTGTAGGCGGAGATCGGCGGAGTTCGAGCGATCGATTGATTGAGGCAACTGCGTGAGACGGTGGGTGGGTGGCTCTCTGGACGAATCAGTGACGCCCCACCACGGTGTCACGGCAGGTGGGTAGTACTGGCGTGTGGGATGCCGTTGCCGGGGGTTGCTTGGCCTGCTGGAGTCTCGGTGTGTACGTTGCCAATGTGGAATGTAAATGGCTCGAGGCATGCATGAAATGGCACGAAGTGAAGCTCAGAGTGCACACCAACGGCTCACGTGGAGTCACGACCGGACGGACCTGTTGCTCGTCTGACTCAAGCCAAGCCGACTGTGACCGGACGGCCATCAACACGCCAAAGCCAGAGCCGTCGTGCCGTCTGGTCAGCACGTACGGCTGTCAATGCACGACGACACGACGGACGAATCGCATCATCGGATCAATCTCAGTTCAGTTCCAACATTCATTCAATGCATTTCAATTGCAGTCGACAGTAAAGAACAGCGACGCCGCCTCTGACATTCAAACGCACTACACTCTCACTGTGATCCAAGCACCGCATCACATCCGATTTCCATCATGGCCGACCTCGACATCTCGTCCCTCCACCCCTTGTCGCCTCAAGTCATTGAGCGCCAGGCCACCATCAACATTGGCACCATTGGCCACGTCGCCCACGGCAAGTCCACCGTCGTCAAGGCCATCTCGGGCGTCCAAACCGTCCGCTTCAAGAACGAACTCGAGCGCAACATCACCATCAAGCTCGGGTACGCCAACGCCAAAGTCTACAAGTGCGATAATGAAGCCGAGTGCCACCGCCCCGGATGCTACGGATCCTACCGCTCCGACAAGGAGCCCACCTTCCCTTGCCCCGCCAGGGTTGCACGGGCACCATGCGCTTGCTGCGCCATGTGTCCTTTGTCGATTGCCCCGGTCACGATATCTTGATGGCCACCATGTTGAACGGTGCCGCCGTCATGGACGCCGCCTTGCTCTTGATTGCCGGTAACGAAACGTGCCCGCAGCCCCAGACCAGTGAGCATTTGGCCGCCATTGAGATTATGAAGTTGAAGCACATTTTGATTTTGCAAAACAAGGTCGATTTGATCAAGGAGACCCAGGCAAAGGAGCAGTACCAACAGATTCTTAACTTTGTCAAGGGTACGTTTCTTTATCGTTTTTCATCAGTCGACCATGCGCATTCACGCTGACACCCTTGCACTTGTGCGTGCAACATCAGGCACCGTTGCCGACGGCGCACCCATCATCCCGATCTCTGCCCAGCTCAAGTACAACATTGACGCCGTCAACGAATACATTGTCAAGAAGATCCCCATCCCCGTGCGCGACTTTACCTCGTCGCCACGCCTCATTGTGATCCGCTCGTTTGACGTCAACAAGCCTGGCGCCGAAGTCAAGGACCTCAAGGGCGGCGTTGCCGGTGGCTCCATTCTTTGCGGCGTGCTCAAGCTCGGCGATGAGATTGAGGTGCGTCCGGGCATTGTTTCCAAGGACCAGGAAGGCCGCATCTTGTGCAAGCCCATCTTTTCGCGCATTGTGTCGCTCTTTACCGAGTCCAACGACCTCAAGTTCGCTGTGCCCGGCGGCCTCATTGGCGTGGGCACAAAGATTGACCCGACCTTGTGCCGTGCCGATCGGTTGGTTGGCCAAGTCCTTGGATCCGTGGGCCAGTTGCCCCAGATTTACACCGAGCTGGAAATCAATTACTTCTTGCTGCGGCGGTTGTTGGGTGTCAAGTCGGACGACAAGAAGCAGACAAAGGTCCAAAAGCTCGCAAAGAACGAGGTCCTCATGGTCAACATTGGATCCACGTCCACCGGTGGCCGTGTTGTGTCTGTCAAGGCTGATATGGCAAAGATTCAGTTGACATCGCCCGCTTGTACCGAACTCGGCGAGAAGATTGCCTTGTCGAGGCGTATCGAGAAGCACTGGCGGTTGATTGGATGGGGAAAGATCAAGCGGGGCGTGTGCCTTGACATGTAAGAAATTTCGTAGGGCAAGGCGGTTCGATGAGTTATGGGCCCAGGTTGTTGTTTATGGTCGTCTCTTGTGGAGTTGTCTTTTTCGTTTTTCATACACGTTCATGGTTTCATTTGGATAGGTAACAGACAAAAGGGGGACTACATGTCTCAATTTTTTTTTTTTTTTGCTGGCTGTTACTACCATCGCTGGGAGGCTTTGTTGCTGAAAACCAAAAACACGTCTGCGTCACACGTCTGCGTCACACAGAACGTTGTCAATCGACAAATTTCAATGCATTCATCATTCAATATATTTATGTACGAGCACGACTGTGGGAAAGAGAAGGAATGCGAGATGCCCAAGTAACCCGTCACGGCCAAGCTCACCACAATGCTGACAACGGACCGTATACCTGCTCAGGAACGGCTGTAGTACTCCCGCCATGCATCCCCGACATCCCCTATTGGTAGCTACGGACTGCAGGTGGCCGACGGTGGTGAGCTCGCGGTTCGGTCTTGAGAAAGGGTCAAGGTCACTCTGCCTGGCAACTTATCGTGCGAAGAGAAAACAAACACATGGGAACTCAAAAGCGCAGCAACTAAACAATGAAATGCAAATGATTGCGACGAGTGTTCTAGACCCCGAAAGGTTTCAGAGAATCTGATGAGAGTATGCATACTTATGGAAGTGGATGTTGGCAAATGTTCAACGTCGCTGACTGGAGTATTTACATATGTTCCCACCACACCAACAACGAGGTGACGCGTCATTCATCAACATCAGAATCACTTTCATTCTTCATCATCCCTTTGCGTCGGGCGGCGTCCAGATACCAAGCATCGTGAGTGAGAAGGGAACCACATGTGCGTACAGTCGGCGGCGACCTGGGGGACTACCGGCATGTAAATAGCAATCCATTCAGAGAACAAAAATGATTCATGTTGCAAGCAAACACGTATGTACTCATGGCAAAAAAGCTTGATCGACCAACGATTCGCCAACCCAACGCATCCGGCCACTCCCAACTATCCGTCAATCGCAAAAAAATGGCAGTTTGACTCCGCCCAGCCCACCAAAGAACAATCGGCGGTCCAAGAAGCGCGCATGCGCCATCAGGTTCAACACCGGGAACCGCGACGCAGAACACCGAGGATCTTCTGTGCCCTCGCATGCATACACTTGGTCATACACGACGTACTTTTCGCCTGCAATATGTTCGTACCCGAGCCAGGTTCCCGGCACATGTGCTACAATGTCGTTGTCTTGTACAACACGCTCAACCTTTGCAAAGCCCAGCTCAGACACGAGGCGCGAGAACTCCGAGTTGCCGACACGTGGCGAGTGAAAGACTGCCAACTTCACCTTTGCGGGATCCAAGCCGATTCCAGCGCTGATGAGGTCAACAGCAGCGATCGTAGCCATGGCTGCACCGAGCGAGTGACCAGTGATGACGACGGTCCAATCCTCTTTGCCTGCGTCGGAGAGCAGGCCACGCAGCGACTTGGTCATGGCACCGCGCAGGTTACTGTACGCATCAACAAAGCCTTTGTGAACCTTCACCTTGTTTGCTGACTTGTTGGCGGCCAGCTGGAACGGCCATTCGTGTTGCCACATCTCAAAGTTGTCGAGCCAATTGCGGACGTTGGCCGATCCGCGAAACACGACAAAGATTTCCTTGGACGATGGACGCTCGGAAATGTAGCCAAAGGTACCTGCGACATCATAAACGCCGTGGGTCTTGGTACCATTCGTGATCTGACTACCCCGGAGAAACAAATTGGAGCAGAGATCCAGGGTTAGTATACACAAACAAACTCGGTGAGACATGATGCAGATATCGAGAGATCACGCACTCGCGACACCTCGTCCCACAAGTCCACTTCATGAGCGACTCGCTGTCACCACAATACGCGATGCCCGCATAATGCGCAACCTTCTTAAGCTGGTCCAGCTCGGACTCGCCCAGCTGCGACACGCCAGGTGGCGGTGGAGTACCGTACACGGGCATGAAGCCATCCACGCCGTCTTGGATTGCCTCTGCGACTTTGGCCTTGACTTGAGCTTCCGGCATGCCCATGGTCACGAGGCGAATATCGCGTTCAGTCGTGCCGGGAGAAAGCTCTTGGATTTGAGCAACGAGGTCAGCCGAAATGGTTGCGGGCGGGTCCGAAGTGAGCGGAAACGCAGTGACCAGAGTTGCAGCAAGGGCTACCATGAGGACGAGAACACAGCGCATGGTGCAAGAGAGACTTTGTGGACGGATTTGGCGTGGAGGAGTGGTCGAGGATGCTACACGCTCTAGATAAACGTTACGACGGAACGGCGGGTCTATTGAATTGCTGGAAGGGGTTGAATCTTTCTCAGGGTGACAGCGGCAGGAAGGGTAACGCTGGAATGGAGACTCGTGGGCTTTATACCCTGGAGGCATTGGCACGTGGGACTTCGACTGGGAGAGAGAGAGAGAGAGAGAGAGAGAGAGAGAGAGAGAGCGATAGCGCTTTCGGGTTGGGTCGCAACTTCCAGCAGTGCTTTGGCCGCGATGGTCACCAGAGTGTGCAATGTTTGGGCTACTTGGTGTTGAAGACAAGGATCGATTTCATTCACGTTCTCAGGCACAAGCGCATCCGTTCATGGACGGTGGACAGAAGGGACTCCAATCCTCTGACACCGTACCTACCTATATAGTATTGCTTGTTTGATCGCGTTTGATCCGAAACGAATCACCATCCATGTGTTAACCGTTGAGCAGTGAATATCTGCCTTGCATGCTCGTGGTGTACAACATGAATGAACGTATGTCTATGTATAACGCAAGCGTACCGCTGCCTTCCTTTGTACTCGTGAATCTGACAAAGGCCCGAAGAAATGTCTCGTCTCACATGGACGTTCGGGAACGGTCCACCCGAACCCCAGCAACGATTACGTGAGTCGGTCCTGCTAGAACCACCATCCGCAACCGCGCAATCGGGTCTGAGGACTGGCACAAGACGAAACATTGGCTGACTTGTGCAATCAAATACACTGGTGCAGGTCATGTTCCTATTTTCACATGGCGGGATCATGGACCGAATCCAGAATCAAAGCGCAATTCTTGGCTTCTATCGCGCAACGACGGCCGCTAAGTTTTTCTGGTAGCCGGCATCTCAAGAACAAGGACAAAACTCTTGAGAGCTCTCCGGCGGGATCGACCGCACCGGTGCGTCCGCTGCTGAAAGGCTCACCCGGGGCTTGGTATTAATTTCTGCATGTACTCTTGATATGCGCAAGCACACTCATCGTGACCTGTATGGCGACGCGTCCGCGTCTGTGCATTCCAGCGTACATCAATCAGAAACATCTTGAGCTGCCGGGTTGTCTGAGCCCATTGGGATCGATGAGACTCGTCGCAATCATACTCATTTCATTGATTTGTTGCTAATTTGTGTGTTTCCACTGTTTTCGTGTTGTCCAATGTTGACAGGCAGTGTGACCTTGTCCCTTTCTCAAGACCTCACAGCTCGCTCACCACCGTCGGCCACCTGCAGTCCGTAGCTACCAATATGGGATGTCGGGGATGCATGGCGGGAGTACGTACCCGTCTGATCTACAGCCGTTCCTGAGCAGGTATACGGTCCGTTGTCAGCATTGTGGTGAGCTTGGCCGTGACGGGTTACTTGGGCATCTCGCGTTCTTTCTGTTTCCCACAGTCGTGCTGGCATTGAATGATGAATCATTTGAAAGTTATTGACAACGTCATGTGTGGCGCGGAGTCGCTCTGGAGTTTTGCGTCCCAGATCCGAGAGGGGCATTGATGCCCAGCGGCATAGTATTTTTACAAGAAAGGGAATCGTACCTGAGCGGGCTCATTCGAGTCATTTATGTTACAACATTTGACCAATTCCATTCGAGAGGCGAAACTTTGTGACGGCGACGCCTGAATTCGTTGTCTGTCGGCGCTCTCGATGACTTGCCACTCTTGCCACTCAACGGTGCTCGAAACCAAGCGTTGAAAGCACACAGAGAGCGGCCCGAAAGGCTCAACTCATCGTATGTAGTGAAAGCCATGCTCTAAAAGGAACACTCCTTGGGCCGACATCAACCCAAACGTGTCAAGTACTATCGAGAATGTGTATGAATGAACAAGCAGAAAACTGTGTGGCTGTATGTGAGTAATGAAAACAAGGTGGATCCACAAGTACATACATGACAGAAAGCAAAACTAAGGATAGCGACGAAAGCGGCGAGACAAAATGCAGAGACGCAGGCGAGGGAGCAACAAAGGACCACAGGTATACAAGAGACAAACAAGATGTGCAAAGAAAAAAGAAACGAACATCGCTATTGCGTGTTGGATGACAAAAGTGATGGAAGTGCGCAGAAAAACAAAAGAGAAGGCTGGTGAACGAATCGGTTCACAGGCGGAAATGAGGAGGATGGTACATAATTACATGTCAAGGACTAGACGAATGGACCGAGCAGCAGACAGCAAGGCGTGGGGTAGAGCAGGCAAAAGAAAACATGGCGAAGTGCAACCAAGCGATTCGGCAGAGCGAGCGAATCACATGATGGTGCACGCATCGTCGCGATCATCCTCCGGCGGTGGCGGCCGGGCCTCGTGTCGTGGGGTGTGGCGCACATGCCCGGCCGACGGCGGCGGCTGCGCTTGATTCCTTGCACCAGCACCAGCCGCAGCAGGATGTGTGGGTAATGGCGGGACCAAAGTCGCTGGTCTGCCACTTGTGCGCAAGTCGGTTGTGGAGCTGCTTGACGATGCGCGCGGCGACTCTGCGTCGTCCACGTCCATGTCGTCCGAGTCGTCGACATCCTCGAAATCCTCATCGTCGTCATACATGTCGTCGTCCATGTCATCCTCATCCATGTCATCATCGTCCTCGTCGCCGGCCTCGCCCATGCTTGCGTCGGAAGCCATGGACGACCGCGACGAGTGGTGCCGGCGGAGCGACGCCCGGTGCCGAGTTGTGCCTGCAGCGGAGGCAGATGGCGATTGAAGGGTGTCCGTGGAGGCCGATGTCGACGTTGACGAGGGGGTAGCGGGTGGAGCAGCAGCAGCAGAGTAAGGCGGCGGCGGCACATCGTCGGCGGGCCGCGGGGGTGGCGCACACCTCTCCCTGACACACTTGAACCACCGCATCACCGTAATGAGCCTGTCCCTTGCACTCGTCATGCCCAACAGCTTGTACTTTTCCTGCACGGGCACGGGCAACACGCCCGCAAGCCAATACGCAAACAGCGCCGGGTCGCACGGCATGCACCCAAACTGGCTGAGAAACTGGTGCCTTGCCTGAACACTAGGCAGCCGCTCCAAAAACACGCCGAGCTTGCGGCTCGCATGGCACACGAGATCGCGCACCTTGACGTTGCCCTCGCCGCCCGCAGGACACGCCCGCGGAATGCCCTCCTTGATCTCGGCAGGCAACGCATCGTCCAAACTCAGGAAATCCGTGTCGGGCACCTGCACCACGCGTGCCGTGCAGTACCCATCGGTACATCCCGTCTCGGTCACTTTGATGGCATACACGGCCTGAGCCTGGACCAAGCACCGGCCATCGGGCAGCCACTGCAAGCTGTCGACCTTGAGCATGCTGCCATACTGCGCAGGCCCAGGAAGCCCACGCGGGTCGGGCATGCACATGCCAAACAAGCGCGGGGCTCCGGGGGCAGTCACGCGGCGCATCATGAGGCGGTACCGCGGCTCAAACACGTGCAAATGGACGGGCGCGCCCGGGAGCGTGAGCGAGCAGATAAAGATGGGCACCTGCGACAAGAGGTCGCGGGCCTCGAGGGCAAGCACTTGTGCGCGCACCCATGATTCGCGCGGGAAGTTGTGCCAGACAAACTTTTGTAGCGTGCGGTTGGGCGCGTGCGCGTGGTACGTGAGATAGGATGAGGATTCGAGCGGTGTGCGGCACAAAAAGCACCGTGGCGCGTGGTCGAGCGTGCGCAGAATGCATGCGCGGCACGCAGTGTGCCCGCAGGGGTACAAGGTGACCGGGTCGTGCAAGAGTTGGTAGCACAGTTGGCATTCGAGCAGGTCTTCAAAGTCCGAGTAGGGTAAAGGTTGGACGGGTGGAGGGAGAGGTGGGAGTGGGAAGAGGGGACAGTCGGGCTTGTGGGTCACGTCGTCCGATGCGGCCGTGTCACCGGGAAGGGATGAGGTGGATGAGGAAAAGGTGGGTGACAGTGGTTGCTTTTCGGATGCAGATGCTTCGTCGGGTTGATCGGGAGCTACGACGGCAGCGGCAGCGGCGGCCTTGGCCTTTGGGCAGAACGTTTGAATAAACAGTTTGCGAAGACTACCGCCTTTGCCGCAGAGCGATGACGACGACGACTTTGACACGGGCTGAGGCTGACACGTACACACCGGTGCGGCGGCAGACTTTGCCGACTTGAGACTGGCGGTGCTTGCGCTTGTGCTGGACGAGTTCATGGATGCCGAGGAGGATGACGAGCCAAACTTTGCCCTGAGGGCATTGCAGAAGGAGCACAGCAGGCTTGGCCTTGTTGGATCACACGAGCACCTTGCCTGACTTGCGCTTTGGCTTGTGGTTTGGCTTGTGCTTTGACTTTGTCTTGAGCACCCGCCGTCGGCCTCGCTGCCAGAGAGCGACAGCGACGACAGCGACTGATGAAGGGAGCCTGTGCCAGAGGTGCCGAGCGTGCGGTTGACATCGGCCCACTTGGCAACGACATGCTGCAGGACGGCATCGCAGTTGGGCTGGACGCCGTCGGGAGCGCGGAGGTGTGCCTTGAGCTTGCAGCAGGCAAAGGGGCAGTCAAAGTAGTCGCGGGCCGTCTCTGGGGGCTTGTGGGCCGAGGGCGCTGCGGGGATGCAGTTGCGATGGAGCGAGTTGCCGCAGGGAAGTGTGACGGCCGGGTTGGCGCACCCGGGGATGTGGAGCAGGCGGGCGCACACGCGGCACTTGAAGAGGTCGACGTTGGATGGCCGCGGGTCCGTTGTTGGGTTGGTGCATGGGTTGCAGAAGCTCGGGTTCGGGACGCAGGCGAGGCCGGCCAGGCCGGGGGGCGGATTTGGCGGCAGTGGTGGTGGGTTGTGGTTGTTGGCTGGGAGATGGTGGTGCATGCTTGCAAGTTGGAAGCGATGGAGCGTTGGTCGAGTGTTGGTTGACTGTCGGTTGAGAGTCGATAGAGTGTCGACAGAGGGTACAGTGAATGAACTATGATGACAAGTGCATGGCAACAAACGGAATCGGAATCATTTCATAGCATGGATGGGCGGGGTCAGTTACTTATTACATGGTTTGGTTGAAATATGAAGTAGTAAGAAGTAAGAAAATAAAACATCGCAGCCGACTTGGACTTCAGTCAGCAATCAACCGAGGGTTGGATGACCAATCCAAGCTTCAAGTGAAGCTCTCTGTGTGAACTCATTGCTCATCACTCATCACATTCGGCTTTGTGCATCGCGACTCGTGCGGTCGTCGACCTCAACCTCCACACATCACACTTGTGGGCACACAGGTACAGCGATTCGGGGGCAGCAGCAATATGAGACACAGAGCATTTACGTACCAAGTCACTTGCTGCAAATCGCTCCACTACTCGACTCATGTCATTTATACCGAGGGAAACCAGAGAGAAGGTCCAAAGCATCAATATTTTCATACCAAGTCAAGTATCCTCTTCAATCATCAATGTGACGCTCGCTCGATGCACTCACTTTGGACTGTTCGCGGCGACCGCGTGCCGATCACTTGCTGACTAAGTCGCATGCTGATCACATCGGCCAGACGCGTCTTCCTTCCACATACAATGACAACGCCGACGGGATTTGTCGCCGCCGTCCTGACAAATGACGGAGGAATTGAGAATGCACCTTCATATCCGTACATCGATACTTCGTCATGTATTCAGTAGCATGAGGGAGCACTTCAGAAAATTCCTTCATTCCCATTGCTTTCTTTCGCTGCAGTGCTGCTGACGAAAATCGACGCACAATTACTTTTTCGCTGTACTCCCTCACGTCGGAATGACTTAGTTACAGCCACGCAAGGTGGGGAACTGGCCAGATAGCGCCTCTCGGACGCACAAACTCAGCCCACTTTCGGTCTTGGCTCCTGGGGTTATGTACCACTTGGGAAAGAACTTGAATGCACAATACTTGCACTGACATCGCCTTCGTTTGACATCTCTGCTCCCGTCACTGGCTATGTACGCATGTGAATTTATGTCAAACTCGTCTGGTTTCTTGTCACATGTTGCCCTTGGAGATGGTGACTGGCTCAGGTAGCTTGTGTGGACGCGTCTGCGAGTGCAAACAACTGCGGACGAAGTGGAACTCAAAACTGCCGCTCTGGTGGAAAAAAGCAACACGGCGGCTACCACTGATGGCACGGGGCAGGCCGATGCGGATGGGTGTCTATGTGTTGGTCCGAACCATCACGGGCTCTTTCTCGCCTCATGGAGCAGACGGCAAATGTTAGCGATGGGAACATGACGTCGGCGGCTGCCTCAAGTGTTCGACACGAAAGTCGAAGACACGTGCCGGAGACCACTCACTCTGATCCTTAACGGATGCTTTCTGCAATTGGAATGGAGGGCCGTTTGGTGCACCATCCAGCTCTGACCCGGAATGCATTGAGCGGGAAAGAGTGCATTGTGCACGGCATGGACCGATGTGATGGCTGGAGCGGAGCCTGTAATGAAAGTACCTGAGCAACTCCCTCCCTGAGCGATTGCAAGTAGTCGTGAAGCCTGATAACTGTATTGTGCCGACGATAGTGCGGTAATGATTTGCCTATAGCTAATTAACGGCGAACAAATGGGATTCTTTTGCTGGCCGCCGATCAAATACGGCAATCGGCACATGTCCAACTCCGATCATCTTGCGTCAAATTGCCAGTCAACGTGGCCAAGCTACGCCGTGTAAATATCGTGCAGTGCTGGTGCCAATTCATGAAGTACGTGCAATTGACTCGAAGTCTCCAGCCATGAATGCGTCTTCATTTCAAGACTTGGCCGTGGAGGATGTGCTCGATGTGCACGCCGACATCATGACCGACCTTGATGCTGCTGCCGAGGATCAACTCCGCCGCCTCGAGCATGACCTCCCGCCCGGCACACAGCACCACGACTACTACGCCGTCCTCAACGTCGCCAAGACTGCCTCCCCAGACGACATCAAGGACTCGTTCAAGGCCCTCTGCCGCACCTTCCACCCGGATAAGCACGTCGACTCCCACCTCAAGGCCGCTGCCCAGCGCCAGTTCATCATTGTCCAGCGAGCCTACGATGTCCTGTCCGACCCGGTCAAGCGCACCTTGTACGACCTCTATGGTCCCGAGTGCCCAGAGCTCGCCGCCGCCTCCTCGTCCACCTATCCCAACCCAAGCTCGAGCGGATCGGGCTCGACCGACAACAGCATGCAAGTCGGCCACGTGCTCAAGACACCCGACGAGATTCGCAAAGAGTATGAAGAACGCATTCGAAGGGAACACATGGCCAAGTTGGAATCCTTGATCCGACAGCGGGTACCCTGCCTGTCCTTGAACGTTTGTGCACTCATTGCATCAATTTCAACTAAGCTTTCCTTGCTGGTTGATGTTTTCAACTCAGGGTGATGTGACAATTGCATTGGACGCAACGCCTGCACTGTTTCCGCAGGCGTTTGACCCACCAGCGCCTCGTCAGGTTGCCGTCAGTTCGCTTCAAGTCAAGTACTCGACCGATGTTCGTTTTTCCTCCATTCTGTTTTCGCTCGCGTTCTGTACCGCCTCAGCCTCACCACCGCTTTCTCGTAACGGCGTTTTCTAGACACCCGTCAATGACACCCTGGTCTTCGGGCTCTCGGGCCGAATGGTTACCCAAGACTCGCGAGGCGTTGGGTCCGTGAAGGCCCACGTCCGCAAAGTCATTTCCAGAACAACATCTGGTGACATTTCCATAAATCTTCTCTCCCCTCACTCGGTCACCGCCAAAATGCACCATGTCCTCGACGAAAAGACCGACACTTCCATCGATACTGACCTGCACTGGTCTCGCCCGACGCTTCCGCCTACGGCTACCATCCAACTGACCCGCCGCGTCATCCCCAACTACCCAATCTATGGCTTTGCTCGGTTCTACTCGGGCCATTACTCGATCGGCAACTGGGGTAAGGGCTCGCTCGCAACGCAAATCACGCGGGCAGCGCAAGGCCAGGCGGCGAGAAAACTGGCCATCTCAAAGGACAGCGTCACATCGCTTCAAGCTGGATTCCAGTGGAACCATTCAGCCACGACAATCTCCAACGTGACGATCCAGTCATCGCTCTTTGAGCTAGTCGGAGTGCTCAGACACGTCCGAAAGCTGCCTCTTCCTAACACACCACTGGCCGCGCGGCCCACCCTCGAACTCAACCTCCAAGGTGACGCGCGCACAGGCGCTATGGGTTTCTCGTGGAAGCTCGCTCACAAACTCGGCGAGCACTTGCGTGTCGGACTCGGCACCGCAGCTACCTCTGGCGTGGGTATCGTCACGACACTCGAGCTTGGATACCTTGGCCAACGCCTCATCCTGCCCATTTCTCTGTATCCTGAACTTAATCTCGTTGCATTCGCCGCCGCCTCGGCTGTACCGCTCCTGTCTGCTGCCGCCGCCTGGGTTGCCGTTCTCGAACCACGGCGAAAGCGCATTCTGGCCGCCAAACTGGCGGCCGCAAAAGAACGTGCTCGTGACCTCTTTGCCGCTCGCCGCGCAGAATCGCTCGCCGCGGCACAGGCACAGTATCCCACGGTCGTGACCAAATACGCTCGCGAGCGTGATGCATCCAACGGCGGCGGGCTCATCATTCTCCAAGCGCTGTACGGCAAAGTGCGCGCAGCAGCCGCAGCAAGCGGGCAGCTCCCACCTCCAGCCGGAATTCTCCATTTGAAACCCAGCGAGGCTGAAGGTGTTCTCGACGTATCAATTCCCGTATTTGCCCTCGTGACTAATTCGGCGCTCAAGATCGAGGCTGGGGTCAGCAAAGCCGGCCTAATTGGGTTTTGGGATCCAGCGCCGTGGGAGGACAAACAGCTGCTTGTCACATATGTGTTCCGCGGGGTGTATCGCCAAGTGATTGTGGAAGACGACGCCGCGTTGGCGTTACCGTTACGGAATCATGTCGTCATTGAGCGGTCGGCTGAGGTGGCAGTGTCGGACGATGTGAGGAGGGCGAGCAAGGAAGCGAGTTGAGTGACCACGGCTGAGCGGGTCTGGAGTGGATAATTGTACTTACGAATTTACAGAACTATCATGTTTAATATAATACATTGATCAAATGGACGATGATTCCATATTTACATCATGTTTTGTGTTCACCCGAGTTTTTTACAACCTACAAGATGAACGAGTCCAGGTCCCAATGCCGTTCCCCATGACTGTGTACACTCGTTGTGTTGGCGCGCGGAGGTTCCTTTGGGTCCGACGGACCTTTGTCATCCTTAGCCTTGAGTTTTTTTGATGCGAGCTCCTCATACTATCCGACAGTTAACACGGAAGGTGAGAAGTGCGAAGTGTCAGATAGAGACAAACATGCAAACGAACTCGAAGCGTCGCAGGGTCAAAACTCAACGGTATTTGAGCCAAACAACCACAATGCCGATTCTTCGCTACGTCCAGTCGTGCGATGTTGCGGATGCGCTGAAGGAGCAGAACCTAGGAGGTGCCGAGTTGGGGCGAATGTTAGCAAATTGAGTGACGAACGGAAGAGAAGGATGGGAGGGCACATTATCACTCTCTTGGGTGACTTTTGCGCTTCCGGCAATGCTGTCAACCGTGAGCTCTTGGACGACTGTGCCGCGATTGTCCGTTGGAGGTTTCCGTGGGTGAACAACCAGCATGATGTGGACTTGATGTTGCGTTGCGAATGAGCGGATGGAATGAATAGCCTGCTCTTGAATCCAAAATTTGTCATCGCTAGAAAAGCGAGGAGGGCGTTAAGACTGGAAGCAATGGCCTCGCACAGTCCGGAAGTGGTTCAACATTCAACATACCCACCACCTTGGCCTGAGAGGAAAAATTGCAGATTGTCCAACACAATCACTTCCAATTGATGCTCAGCTGTCATACGAGCGAGGTTGTCCAAAATCTTTGTCGTGCTCGTTGAGCCAAAGAATGGCATCAAATAGAAGGGAAGCTGGAGGAGAGGGTCAGCAGGAACAAAATGGAATCCTCGATAACCGCGAACATTACTGACGTACACTATTGAGCCGGTTTATCGCAATCAACAGCTGCTCCTCGGAAAATGATTCCCATGGAATGCTGGTCAACTGAGTCGCAAGCCGTCGGATGAGAATGTCATTCGGAACTTCAAAACTTCCTAATTTGCCGAGAGCATGTGTCAACTAACGCTGACTGCGGATGCATCAAGGAAAACATGACATGAAGAAAAGCAAACCGAAACATGTCCTGGAGTGGTTGAGGTGGCAGTGAGAAGGAAATAGTTTGAGTCAAGTGAATGATCGGTTGGGAATCGTACCGCAGGCCCGTTTCTTCAGCAAGCATGACCGTAAGTTGTGACAAAAAGGTGGTTTTTCCGACACCGGTTGCACCTGAGACGCACATACGTGAGAAAACTGAAATGAAGCGATACGGCAAAAGAGGGATGCACACCTGTCACCACAGTCAATTCGCCGGGCCGAATGCCTTGGAGGGAATGGTGGAGTTTCGGGAAGACGCTATCGATAGGGCGACCAAGCATGGATTGAGGATTGCGGTGCCATTTCATAACTTGCTCTTTGTACACGCCAGCTTTGACACCGGAGTTGGTTGCATCGGCAGACGAGTTCCGCACGGCGATGCTGCCATGTGCGGTATTGCGCACTGGCCGGTGCCAGAGGACTGTTGGCCTCACCTGAAGATCGGAAAACTTGCGAAATAGCCCCCAATTCATGTCGAGCGAATATACATGGCAATGTGCAAGAGAAGCTCTAGAAAAGAGTTCAATAGACCTTGATGTCTGTTTGGTTGATCATCGAAGGGGGAGGCGATCCTTCGTCCCTGCCTCTTCGCCACAAAGATCCCGTCACCGTCACCGATCCCATGTCTCCGATGAGACATGAGGCAAGCGGAGCAAGCTCCAATCCTGCCAACCCCCTCATGAGTTTGCATGATAGAGCGCAAAAGCAGAACCAAAAAGAACATGACCAGCGTGATAAATCATGATGGGACTCTCCGCAATGCATAGCGCAGCCCGCGAAATGCACTTCCGTTTCCCAGTTTTCCGCATCTGGCCGGGCCCGCCTACTCTCATGCCTCGCATCATTGGCGCCCGCTCCACCACGGAAGCCCTCGCCATCCATGGCCACTGTAAATCTACTCTTGCAACACCCGCGCCCTCACCTGCACTGGCAACAGCTGGTAAAGATCCACGGCTCCTTGACCATCCCCGACGTCCGCATCATCTTCGTACAACAATGGCGCAGGACAAACCAGACTCGGCAGCCGCGGCAGCGGAGTTGAAGCACTGGCCAGCTCATACCAACCTCACGATCCAGTTCCTTCGTTTCTTCCGGGTATACGGCTGGGACCACGTGTTGCTCATCCGAGTTGGATCGTTCGTGTCCGACTCATTGGTCGCATCTCTTCGCCAGTCTCACGATTCTTTCTGTTTGGTGATGTTTTAGGTTCTATGAGTTGTACGGTTCTCAAGCAAAGAAATGGTCGCCGATACTCGGCTTGAAACAAACCGCGAAGGTACGGCCTGACAATCTTGTCCCGTCCAGGTGAGGTGCTATTTAATACCATCGTGACGCAACCAGGGAAATATCGGGTTTCCTCAAACAGCATTTCACAGCTACGTTTCGAAGCTGGTCTGCACGCATAATCAGCGCGTCGTCATCATCGAACAGCTATCAGGCAGCGAAAATGCCATCCAACGAATCACTGCGGTCCCATTCACGAATGAAGTCAACCGCTCGGCCAGGGGTCTTGTCCGATACGTTCATCGACTCTACACGCCTGGTTTGTCCAAATTTTCTCTGCGAGACGAGCCGACAATCTTCCTTACAATCATTTGTTTTTTGTTCCAGGCACATATGTCGCTTCGGAAGACCTACCTGTCATCCTTTGTGCACTCTACCTCCCCTCTCTCAAGTACCCTTTACCCAGGCCATCCGACAAGCGCCGCAGCCGTGGAGAGCCGTCCCCATTGCCTCCCGACACACCCGTTCACATGACTGTGTGCGAGCAATCATCACGCCAAATCAATTACATCGATACCACCCTGTCCAACCTTGCCCATACTCTCCGTGTATTGCGCCCAAATGAGCTGCTTATCCCACGTTACCTTTCTGACTTGCAAGTCAAAATGGCTCCAAATGAGCCAACTGAGCGCCTGTCTGCTTTTCTTCCAGTGCCGTGCATCACCGAGCGACCAAGCGAAGATTTTGTCCCTCTTCTCCACCCATGCGACCCAACCCCGCCCACATCAACCGGACCCGTCCCCGAGTGCAACCCATCATCATTGCATACCCGCCATGCATTGTTTGAGTACCTCGACTACACACACCTGGGGGCACCGTTGCCCGAGTTGGTGGTTTCATCTACTCCGCTCAAGAGCCGCCATGCATTCATTCCCGAGTTCACAGCAACGGATTTCGAGCTCTTCCACACTCTGCATTTTGGTGATTCGGGTGGGTCGCTGTTTGGCTTTCTCGACCAGACAATCACCGACCCTGGCTCTGCCGCGCTAAAACAGGCACTTCTGCTCCCATTCACGGATCTGCGCGATATTGATACTCGAGCCACGGCTGTTGGAAAGCTCAAGGAGGATGATGGTGGGCGATATGTGATGCGACTGTGGCTCGAGCGGATCAAGAAGCTGCCGCACGTGGGCGACATTGTGAAGAAAATCATGGAGGAGAAAGCAACGTACGGCTCTTGTTTGGTTGTGCTGTCCCCATATTCACCCTCCAAAACCCGGCCTTGTGTAGCACACGTTCTCTTTACAACCTTGCAAAGCTTCTCAACATATTCGCTCACTTTCGCAAGCAGCTCGAAGCGATTCCTGCAATCCACCCATACACCTACAATCTCCCCGACTTCAGCGACGTGTCCAAATTGCTTGACTTTCACTTCGACTTCACAAACATCAACCGCCGGCCACACATTGCGTTGGACCCGGAAAAAATCACCTCATACCGCAACGGCATTTGTCTTCGACCTGGTATCGATCCTTTCTATGACAAGTACATCGAAGCCGAGCGCAAGTTTGCAATTCGAGCATGGGAAGTTCAGTATGCATTTTGCCGAGAATTTGGTCTTTCGATGGGCGGCGACTATGCGCCAAAGTTTTACTCGGCCAAAGTACTCATGCCCGGGAAGACCAAATTGGACCTCAAAGGTATCAAGACATGTGCTCCAATCGTCCTACTGCCAGACATATGGCAATTGATTCCAGCTCGATCCAAGGAGCAGCGTCTTACGCTCATCGGCGTGCCAATGTCACACAAGGTGAGGGTGCGGTATCAGGTACTTTGCTCCATTTGTTGCATTGCTCTCTTTTCTGGCCCGTTTTCAAACTCTTCATTTTAGGCATGGGACGACGTTCAAGATCACCTTTTCAAGTTTCGGACCTTTTTCCGTGATCGCGAGGCGAGGGCCGTGAAGAAGGTCAGTGCTGTCATTGCACGCGACCATGCCACTGGCTTGCAACAACTCGCAAAGTTGTCAACCGAGTCTGATATCTTACAAAGTCTTTCCTTTGCAGCCAATCGCTTTCCCTGTGTCCGCACAAACACAGTGCCATCGTTCTCTTCAAGGTATCTCTTGTTTGTTGGCTTCCCAATGATTCTGACTACTGACACCACCTTACCCTGACAGGCATCTGGTTGTTCGCAACGGCTTTCATCCCCTGCTCTATACTCGTTCTCAATCCCCAATTGTTTCCACCGACTTCGATCTCGACTCTCACACGACCATGTGCATTATCAGCGGGTACGTTTAACCAACATGCACAATCATCGTCGTGGCGCTAATCGTTGATTCCCGCCTAGCCCCAATACATCCGGCAAGACGACAGCCATGAAAACCGTTGGCATCAACGCTTTTCTCCAGCAAATTGGAACCTACATCGCTACCTCGGCCGATTCCCGAATTCCGATTTATGACGCCATTTTCGCCCGTCTTGGGTCCCTTGACGATACCGCTCGTGACGAGTCCACATTCTTCAACGAACTCGCGGAACTTGGCCAAATTTTGAGACATGCAACCCCCGAATCGCTTGTTATGATTGACGAGCTCGGCCGCGGGACCACGTACAAGGACGGACTTGCTTTTACATGTGCTACAGTCAAGGAGCTGCTGGATCGCCGTTGCACAACAATCATGACAACCCACCTTCATGGCCTGTCCGCGTATCTCAAGCTGGTTCTCCCTTCCAAGGACTACGAGCGGATTGTCTTCAAGCAAATGAGCGCTGCCGCTCAAGTGGGATGTGGATTGGAGCCAGGGAAAACATCGTTTGATTACCAGCTCAAGCCGGGAGCGACTCGGTCATCCATGGGTTTGGAATTTGCAGCTCAGTTCTTGCCTCCTCGTGTGATGGCGGATGCGTATGGGATTCGCGCCGACATGAAAAGAGAATTTGAGGAGTGGGTAAAAGGGAAGTGAACGAGTTTGATGTTTCAAATTGTATTTAGTTAACACCGCATGTTAGCTTGTATAATGGGCGGAGATGCTTGTCTTATACTTGACCTTTTCACGTCAATGCAAAATGGAGGAAGAATCAATGCACAACTTCCACTACCCATGGCCGCCTTTGCCAGTTATTTGAATCCAATCCACCCGAGCCATGACTGACGGATTGCTGCCGATCCTGTGGCACATTTCCTTCATTGTGCGACGTCAAAGTGGGGCAGCTCGGAACAATCATCCGTTCGTGAGAAAACAGCCTGATCAGCCAGATGCGGGTGATGTAGCGTGTGCGTTGACGACGAGCGGCTATGAGTATCCCAAGCCCACCAATCCGTGGATAAAACTTGCTCAATAGGTGCGAGCTGAGGAAGTGGCGGTGGCGTCGACGCAGTGGAACTGAAATGAATCCGTGATGTTGCATGCGATAAAACAATGGATGTTGGACGATTGAGGTGGTGCAGTGTTGCGGTGGATGCAGCAGTGAGAGGAGTTGGGCCTTGTCCGTCATTGCAGATCACTTTTGGATGTGGGGAATCGATGGAAGGAAGGGTATGGTGGGAGGCAAAATCGCGAGAAAGTGCGTCTTGGATGTAAGTATTTGGTTCTGCGGCGGGAGGGCCAGTGAATTCCGCTCGGCCCCAAGGAAAAGACGACTCTTGGTTTGCCAACGAGCTCCGCGAGAATGCTGGTGAAAGTGGAAGCTCAAGCAGGGTTGACATTGTGGATGGCCGGAGCGAGTCGCGTTGCCCCATGGATCCCACATGGCGAATGTGTCGTGGCGGAGCCGGCTGCTGAATCTCGAGCGGGCAGGGGTCACTGTTGCTCCGGCGGCCTTTCCCATTGATGGGCATAACTGACGGCTGCCAGGGCGCCATAGC
>MCFL01000096.1:0-86263 GCA_002102555.1 Catenaria anguillulae PL171 | reverse complement strand
TGGCTCCATCTTCCTGCGGAGCTCTGGTTTCTCATCATACACGAAATTGTGAACCATGAATCCCACGTCGGCCGGTGGAGAGACCTGTTACACCTCTCTTGGACTTGCCGAAATGCGCATTCCGCTTGCTCAACCATTCATTGGCGGACGCTCACTCTCGTTTTCGGAACAGAGTGCTCGCCGAGCTCGCCCACGCCTTCCGATCGTGTCCTACCAATCCTGCCTCGTTTCCTCGTCACCGTCGTTCCCACTCCAACCCGTTGCCACTGTAGTCGTTGATCCAGCTCACGCATTGCTCGCAGCGTGTGCAAGTTACCTCATCTGGCCCTCCATGGGCGATTGTACTTGGTTGGTACACATCTCGCACGGAAGAGCCTGGACCAATTGTTCTTCATCCTGGCCGGCCGAAGTGGACACGGCAAGTGGTTGTGCACGACCAATGTGCGAATGTCTGTGGCGACGCAGGTATGATGCACCGCGCCGCACCACAGTACTCAAGACCTTGTTGTCGTGGTTGGGCAACCGGATCAAATCGGTGCGAATTGTAACCGGAAGTGGCGGCGGTTTCCTTGACGCCATATGGGCCGACGCATTGCATTCCTTTAAATCGAGCTGCATCAGACATTGCTCGGCCCCCTCTTACAAATCCGATACCATTCCTTGTCCATTCATCACCCTCGTCTTCATCGCCCACTCCCTCGTGTTGCATTCGTCTGGTGCTGCCAGTCACTCTCAGGCACTCCGTCACACATTCCCATCGCTGGTTCGACTCGTGAAAGACCTCCAACTCTACGGCTCGTTTGACTTTGTCTTCAGCGAATGGCACGGCTGGCTCCCATCCATTACCAGGCTCTATTCCAACACCATCTTGTCGTCGCTCACGTTGCACATTCGCCTGCCGCTCAAGCAATGGACGCTGCATCAGTCGCACGAGTTTCCAATCCACATGCCGGCCCTCGTGTCGCTTTCGCTGTCATTCGACGCGGCCACCGCTCTCTTTACGCAAGTCGACCAATCCAGCATGATGCGCGCATTTCCGGCCCTAACGCAGCTCAACTATCAGACCAATTCTCGGAATCCATTGCGGGCGAATCATTCATTCGTGTCCCATACATTCCATTCAAGCACATGCCCAACCTAGCGCATTTCCAAGTGCACCAGTCTCAATCCACATCGTTATTCCACGCGCTCATGTCGACCAGTTGCGGGCCTCGAGGCAATGTCCCAAACTTGTTTCGCTTCGTTTGCCTGCTGTGCGCCAAGTCTTCACGGACAGTTGGACACCGTCACCGCATGCTCTACATCACATGCAAGACGGTCAAGCGTACCCTTTCCTTTCCGGCATTCGCGAAATGGAGCTTGGTGAGCTCGCGCTCAATGCACAGAGCGACACGGTGGATCCTCCGTTTTCGTGGACGCAGTCGGTGGCGGCTGCGATCAGGCTCGTGTACCATTGCCATGGCGACTGTTCACTACCAGGCATTCAAGCCGATTCGTCCGTCGCGCTGTATCCCAAGTTGACCCAGGTGGCGATTCACCGCATCGACTGGATCCGCCACAGCAGCGTTCTTTCAGGTTGGCAGTTGGCGCGCCGAATTTGGCCAGTGTATGCGTGTATGCCCGCACTTTGGACACTGCAGTGAGAGGAATGGGAAAAGGTCGAGATGCCGCCCAATCTGAGGATGGTGTCGCTCAGCTTGGGCGATCGAGGTCAAAGTGGCGAGGTTGAAAAGGTGTTGAGACGACTCAGATTGCCAGAACTGTGTAAGGTGAGAGTCAATTTTGGCGTCAGGGCGAGTCTTGTGTGGTTTGACATGAGCATCTGTCTTTTCGTTTTCTGTGTACATAAATATGGATGATTGCAAGTTGGAGATGCAGCGAGATCGACAACGACCATAATGCTCTGTTTGGTCCAAAATTTTCAATGATGCGGAAAACGTCCAAACATCACACCACACTCAATGAATATACCGCCACAATGTCTGTCCCACGAAACCTTGTGCATTTCCGTTCACGAAGTGTCTACTTTGTGCCAGTGCTTCGCCACACGGCCCACCATTGCCCCAAGTGTTTGGTCGGTTCACGTCCTTCGCAACGGCAACGGCATTGGCTCCACTGCCCTTCTCAAGCCGTCGACACTTTGCATCGGCATTGTTGGACTTCCCAACCGCATATCCCACATCAGACACCGACTCAATCGCTTACTCGGACCAGCACCTTCCCGACAATGCCCTGACGACATTCTCGACGACTTGAACAAGACGTCTCCGTGTCCATGATTGACAATCCCGCCGAAGCCGCTGCTTTCGAGCAACGAATCAAGCAGCAGCAAGCGACCCTGCCCATAGCAAACGTGGCGCCTGCCAAGCTGCGGCCATACCAGGAAGAGTGTATTGCCAAGTGCATCGAGGCATTGACCGAACGAGGCGTCAAGAAGCAAGCCGTGTCGTTGCCTGTTGGGTCGGGAAAGACGGTCGTGTTTGCCAACTTGCTCCAGAAGGTACCCGATCCCAAGCCCGGTCCGTTTATTGTGTTTTCCTGAATCTTTGCGTGTGTGTGTGAGCACGGTGTTGACCTCGAGTAACGGAAATAGGTGCCAGCAAAGTCCTGGTCCTAGCTCATCGCAAGGAGCTCCTGGATCAAGCACGCAATCAGATTCGACGAGCCGCCCCACATTCGTACGCTCCCAACAATGCTGGTCCTCCCACACCGTTTTTTGCGCTGACGCAACCAACCATCTTCTTTCTTTTGCATAGCGAGTCGGCATGGATGGGGGTGGCGAGAAGGAGCCCAAGGATCTGTCTGCCTTTGACGTCATCGTCGCCAGCGTCCCTGCCCTCGGCTCTTCACGCTCAAACGATTATTCAAGTACGATGTGAACGAGTTCAAGCTCATTATCATTGATGAGGCTCATCATGCCGCCGCGCAAACCTACATTCGCATTCTGGAGCATTTCGGCGTGTGGAACGAGGACAGCCACATGATGGTGTGGGGATGCTCGGCAACGTTGCGCCGAATGGATGCATTGTCGCTCGGCCAAGTGTTCAATGAAGGTAACTACATTACGTGTCGTTCCGTTCCTCCATGCCTCCCGTGTTGACATGATCTCACTCTTTGTCCGACAAACAGTTGTCTACGAACGCGGCTTTCTTGAAATGATCCAAGACGGCCACTTGTGCGACTTCACCCTGAAAACCCTATGCACCTCGACCGACCTCTCGCACGTTTCGTCGCACTCTGGAGACTATGCACTCGGCGCCCTGGCCGACACCATTAACACGCCCGACCGCAATTCGGCCATTGTGGACGGCTGGCTCAAAGCATCTGCCGCTGCTGACCATGGCGGCGCTCCCACGCCGCTTATCCACTCTTGTGTTTGCTGCCACCATTGAGCACGTTGAGGAGCTGTGTGCAACATTTCAAGCGCGTGGTGTGGATGCCAGGTATTTGCATTCGCGGTCGACGGCGGATTTTGCGGCCCGGCGAGAGTTGGTTGAGGCGTTTCGGCAGGGAAAGTTTCCAGTGTTGGTGAATTGCGGGATTTTGACCGAGGGGACAGATATCCCGGTACGCTTTGTTTTGGTTGCCTCGGCTCATTTGTCGATCTGACCATCCGTTTGCCTTGGGTGCAAGTAGAACATTGATTGCATCAGTACGTCGTATCGCTTTCTGTCGCATGCTCACTCTCCTGTTGATTCTCCAAGCTTACGTCGGATTATTTTCATCAGTTCTCGCCCGCCCAACCCGTTCCGGCATTCTCTACCAGCAAATGCTCGGCCGCGGCCTTCGTCTGCATCACGCCAAATCCGACTGCCTCGTGATCGACGTGGTCGACCTGCACATCAAAGCCGACCTTGTTACCGTGCCGTCGCTCCTGGGCCTCGACCCGCGCTTTGTCGTGCACGACTCGGCCACCTCATTCACACACCTCGCAAACATTGCCGGCAAAGTGATTGCCGACGGACTCGCGCACCAGGTCATGTCCGAATCCGAAGCAAGGGACATTGCCGAGCGCGAGGAGTTGGGCGACAAGGGCGACGGTGCCTTGGTGGTGGATCCCATGCAGTATCTGGAGCTGGCGTCCGACGTCATGTGTGCGCCGCTGCCCGGTGCCGACGGCCCAGGCGGTGGTGCGCTTGCCGAGGGTGAAAGGGGTGCCGAGCTCTTGCTTGTTGGCGATGCGGCCGCGCTCGTGGCGCGCGATATGCTCAAGCGCGCGGCGGGCGGGATCGATGCGGCCGATTTGAGCCGAATTCGGACCACGAATAATTGGTTCTTTATCAAGGCGGGCGTGTTGGGGTTGCAATTGCCGAATCAGGAGCTATTGATGGTGGATTGCACGGCGTGTACGGCTCCCTGCTATTGAAACCTGTTGTTTGGGCCCATACTAACTGTCATGCATGCGCTGGACATAGATCCCGTCATGGAGGTCACCAAGCGGTACATGATGCAAAAAGCCGACGGCACACAGTTTCGTGCAAAGAAGGACCTTTCGCGCATCATTTCTGGCGATTCGATTCAAACCATCATCACGGCCGCCGACACTTGGGTCAAGTCGCAATTTCCGACAACATGCTACTTTGTCACGCGGCAGTTCGCACGCCATGGCGGCGCAAAACCTGCTTCAGATGCGCAGCGAAGCTTTCTAAGGTCACTTGGGTACTTGAGTGTGCCGGATGGCCGGCCGCCGGGGCCCGACGGTGCAGATTTGGCGGCGAGGAGGGAGGCAGTGCTGGCGGACATGACAAAGGATGCGGCCACAAAGATGATTACGCGGCTTCGGTGGGGCGCTGGGAGACAGACGCGGGTGGATGAGAAGAAGAGGGACAAGAGGAGGAAGCAGGTGGTGGATCGGTTGGCAAAGCATGGTGTTTTGAAGGTATCTGTTGGCGAAGGCAAGACCCTGGGCTGATGCAGGCATGTAGTATGGGTTTGCCGATTGTGCAGTGTGCTTCCTTATCCTTGAATTTAAACTGGAGGGATTCACCACATAATTCCTTACCCCTCACGTCACCAAATGCCTCTGACGGAACACATGGATGCATTGGCCACTTATCGATGCATTGCATGATGTCGACGCAGTATATACATGATATGCCTGTACATGCACAAAAGAAGTCAGGCATGCCCTCGCCATCCCACTCGACTTCACCCAACTCTTGGCGCTTCCCTCTGTGCATCCAATTCACGAAACAACTGCTCCAAATCCTGATCCGCCGACCAAAACATCCACGATAAGACAAAGGCAAACCACCCAACAAGTTCCCCAACGACCTGCTGCCTACCTTTCAAGTCCTCCTCGGACATGCGCCCGGCTGCTCCCATGGACACGACCAATAAGAATGCCCACAGAATGAGTGCCGTGACCAAGCCGCGCATGTACGCGCGACCGCACGCACGCCAGTGGTGCCAGAGTTGCGGCGTGTACTTTTGGGCAAGTGCGTAGGTCGACAAGATGACGAGCGACAGGTGGATATCGCGCAGGAAGGGCATGCCCCAATACGTGTGGTACACGGTGGTGAATGTGAAGATGCCCAGGAGGGTGCATGTGAAGAGGGCAGTTGGCCGCCTGGGCGTGGCCACAGTGTCTGACTTGAGCTTGGTCTGGTTCGGGTTTGCCCATGGCTGGGCGGTCCATCTGATTCATTTTGTCTGGGTATAAGTTAATGTTGACCGAGAGACATTCTCATCCAGCGGCGGATGGGCGACTCAAGGCTTGGGCAAGTTGGGCATGGATGCTAGAATTGGCCGTCTCGGCCGCTCTTCAGATCTCGCCGAGTCAGCACAACCATCCATCCATCCATAGGTATCGATTTCTGTTGCGAAGCAAAGCAATCCAAATGGCCACCACCATCCCGTCCCTCATCATCGACATTCAAGTGCTCATCCTGGTGCACGCCTTGCTCGCTTACCCTACCAAAGGACGCCCGCAACCTCACCCTCCACCTGCAGGCTATCAACGACCACAAGGCCATTTCCACTCTCCTCAACGTCCTCCCACCCTCGACCTCCCCCGACCTGTTCCACATCCTCGTCACCCGGCTGCCCTGGATCGACACGGACGCCGCGTGCAAGTTCGACAGCGATGATGGCACCAATCACATTGAGTGGATGATCAGTTGGCAGTGAGTGTGATCGACATGGCGCAAGATGCGGGACGTGGCTCATGGCGACAAAAGTTGACCGGCAACCGCTGCTGCGGTTTTTTGCTAGAGCGCACGCGCCCGCACGGCACGGCACGGCAATACGCAAATACGCAGCCGACACGGTACCGGCATCTCTCCGCTGAGCTCAATATAAACCCACATTGAAAAAGGCGGCAACGGCCTCTGCGTGCAGTTGGCATCGGTCCTCTCCTCAAAGTCAACGTCAACGTCAACGGGAACGGGATCCGAATGTAAATACAGTACAGTATTCATATCATGGCCGCGATATCGTCTCTGGCATCGTACGAACAAGCTTCAGCTCAACAATCAGTCGTCCCACTCGCTCTCTTCCAATCCATCGTCATCCAAGTCTGCGTCTGCGTCCTCTTCCTCGTCGTCGGATCGCACCCGCCACCGCTCAAAGTCGCCCGCCAACAACATGTCTTCCCAAGCTCAAGGCCAATCCCAAACCAACAAGAAGCCCATCCTGCGCCTTGTCATCATCAAGAATGCCTACCATCAGGTCCTGACCATTGCCTCGGACCTCGGCACATCCGCGGCTGCAGGCGCAGCTTCCCTGCTCGCCCCGCAAGTCTACTCGTGGTCGGCCCCCTCGCACACTCTCACGGCCAACCCAAACTCGCACTTTTCCATCCTGCGGTACCAGGCCCACCAGCCGCCCATCCCGCTGTACGCGCCCGAGTCGGGCGTCCAGGTGCTGTTCCGCTTCGGGTCGCCGCCAAAGTACGTCGGGACCGAGCAGGACGGCATTCTGCGTGCTGTCAACAACCCAAATTCGTTCTGCATCTGGACCATGCAGGCCTTTGAGGGCGGCTTCTTTTCGCTCACGCACCCGACAAAGCGCGTGCTCATTGTCAAGGACGCGTCGCTCGCCCTGGCGCCCGTCGATGGTGCCGGGTGGGAAAAGATGTTCAAGATGGAGGTGGCGCCCTTGCCGCCTGGTGCTGCCGCAACGGCCGCCACGGGCCCAAGATCCAACTCGCCGCCCAAATCCAGCCCGAGGTTTGCGCCGTCCACTGGCTCGTCCCCTTCCAAACAGCAGCAACAACCGCCACGCGCATCCATTGCCACGTCGGTCGCTACCCCCGAACCCTCCACTTTCAACAATCGCCCCGACGCACCGCCCGTTCCTCGTATCCCAAGCAACCCGCAACTTCGGCCTCCTCAACCCGGGCAGCAACAACCGCCATCCGTGCAACAAGACCGCCCCGGATCGTACGCGCCGCCACCGCAAATCGGCGGCTATGTTCCTCCGCAGCGCCCACAAATGCAACAACAAGGTCCGCCGCCGCCCTCTCAGCAGCAGCAGCAACAAGGCGGGCCAGGCCAACGGCCAATGTCCTTGGACTCTGTTGCTTCATACAACAACAATGGCCCGCCCGGCGCCGCCGGCAGCGGCGGCATGCAATCCCGGCCGCCCATGATGCAAGGCGGGCCCGGCGGCCCTCCCAACAACGGGCCTCGCCCGCCCATGATGCAAGGTGGCCCCGGCGGGCCGCCAGGGGGTCCACGTCCGCCCATGATGCAGGGCGGTCCCAGCGGCCCACCGCGCCCACCTATGCCCGGTGGTCCACCCCCAGGCACATCGGGCCCCGGTGCGCCGGCACCCCCGGGTGGCACCGCCATGTTGTCGACGCCCATTTCATTCACCGACATTCGCGCCCACTTTATCCAACGGTCGCCTAGCTCGCCCAACAAGTTTATCATGCACAAGCTCGACACGCGTACGGACGCTCATTTGGCCATGTACTTTACCTTGCACTTGGCCGTCCCTGAAGGCCCCAACGGAGGTGGCGTGCGCACGGGCGGTGCTGTTGACTTGAACGCAGCCCATCGTGCCAAAGTGCTCGTGCAATGCTGCGACACGGAACAATTCCTCGGTGCCGCCAACAAGGACCTGGTGGAAATGTCCAAGCCCACGAGTGACGCGTGCACGTGGGAGTTTCTCAAGCTGCCGCACAATCCGCTGGCGTTTGCACTTGCCCACCCGGCAACCAATTGTGTGCTTGCGGCCAGTGGGTCGGGCAAATCCGCACGGCACATGACGCTGGTGCCGCACGCGACAAAGCCAAAGGACACGCAGTCGAGTTTCTTGCTCTACATTCCTGCAAGTTTGTCGGCGGCTGTCCAGCAGCAACAGGTGGCAGGCCAGGAGCGCCCTTGGATTCAAAAGGCCATGCCGTGGATTCAGGCCGCGGGTGCAGTCGGAGGTATTGCGACTGCAGGCGCGTTGGTGGCCAACATCATGATTACAAATGCAAAGACGAGTGCGCCAGCTGGAGGGGCAGGTACACAAGGCACAACGCCTGTGAATGCCGGGCGCATGGAGGATGGATCGGCCAACGCAAATGGGGGAGTCCAAGCTCAGCACATGCAAGATGGGTCGGCCTCAGGTATGCCCAGTGACATTCAGTTGGGTGGCGGCGCCGCGAGCGAGCAAGTCATGTTGGCCGATGGCCCGTTGCCCGACATGATCCCTGCGGCCGCGGCCACGCAAGTCGACCCTGCCCAGCAAGCGCAAGCACAAGCACAACCCGACACTTTGGACGCTGGTGCCACACCCGCGACCGCGACGGATGCATCGGGGTCCATGGACTTTGCTCCACTTGACACGTCGGCGCTTGACGCGGCATTCACACACTTGGATCAAGTGGACGCGACTGGGTTTGATGTGGGTGGCGGCTTGACGCAGGCAGATGTGGACGCCATGGTCCACGACTTTGCGCATGCGGATCTGGCGGCTGCGGGTGCCGGCGTTGATGGCGCAGATGACGTGGTTGGGTTGGAAGAGTTTGGGTTGCATGTTGGTGAAGATGGGGCCGTGCATCATGTTGGCGTGGATGGCGGCGATGATGGTGGGGATTGAGCTTGTTTATTGGTTTGCAGAGTCTGTCAGGTTGTTTGCTTGTTTTTCTTTTGGTTTGTTTAAATTTGGTTGGAGTTGTGTATGCATTTGTACATGTTTCTCATTTGGTTTGCAAGACAATGGGTCTGATCGAATGACTACCTTACCGTTGACGGTAAGGATTGCACGGTCCATATCGTTTCTGTGTTGAGCGAGCACAACGACAGCATTTCACATCTCGGACAGACGTAACTATCGAGCACGCGCCCGGGTGGGTCATGCTGTCGAATTGACAGCAGAAGATCAGAGGAGGGAGCACAAGCGAGGAATTTTGGGGTGCATTGAAGTTATCGGCAAACACGAGAATAAAGTAAAGAATCACTGAGAAGAAGAAGAAAAGAAAAGGGCGGGCGGAAGCACGGGCAATGGTAGACGAGATTCAAAGAGGAGGAGAAAGGTAAAGTAGGCCAACAGAGGATTACGCAAGAACGAAGAAAAACGACAGAAGCTAAACGAGAACGCGAAAAACAGCGAGGGGCGAACATGACGGCTTACAAGAGCGATCCGGGGCCTATACGCATCCAATTCACAAAAGGTCAACAGGCTGTTTGCGTTGCAAATAGAGGCAAAGACGTAATGCATGTACCAAGGTTGGCGCCCGTCAAGGCCGATGGCTTGCGCTCTTGATTCTTGACACCAGCAAACGCATAGCAAAATGCCGAGAAGAGCGTAGTGATACCGGCAACGATGAATGCAAATGATTTCTCGACCGTCAAGGACACCCACATGATGACGGAAAAGCCCACGTAGAGCACGGCGCGCAAGTAGTTGCCCTCAAAGTACTTGATAAAGGCCTGCATTTTGGGCCCTGTTGGGCAACATTTTTGGAAGATGGGCAGCTCGAGCAGGATCATGACAAAGGCCATGCCCAGGGAGATGAAGGCAAAGAGGATGAGCATGGACAGGATGTTGGAGAAGAAGCCAATCACTAGAAACAGGATCGAGAGCAGGGCACCCCATTGTGCGTAGACGGTGCCGTTGCCCGACTTGAGTTCTTCAATGAAGCTGGACATGGTGATGTTGCGTTGTGTTTCTATTCAAATTGGGACGAGCGAATCAATCGCGACAAAAGAATGAGCGGGCATAGGCGGATGAGTGGCGGCGTTCCAGAGCGTTGATGTCATTCATTCATGGCATGGCACAGACATACATGGTAGGTTGGAGTCGAGTCGTGGATTGAGGAGGATCACCAAAGCTTCAGAGTGCAAATGCTGACAGTAGTTTCCGTCAAAGATGGAAAAAAATCAGGGCATACGTCGCTTTTTATTTCAGTCGGCGCTTCTCCATTCTACTTACGGTACGGTCAAGTTCGTTCGACGTTCAGTTCCATGCCAAGACACGTCGACACATAGAAATACGGAACGTCAACTGAGGGAAAGAGAACGTGCATCACTGGAAATAAATAGGTACATCAAGAAGCCGACCTGCATGCCTGGCGCAAAGGCATGCACCGCCGGCAGAGCCAAGTCCAAGTCGAAAGCGCCAAGGCGTACATACTACGTCCACGCCGAGAACTCTCCCAGAAGCTCCTGGAACTCGACCAGAACACCCGCCCACGTGCTTGATTTCGGGCTGGTCAAGGGCCGTCGATCCGAGGCTCAGGAGGATCGGCACTTGCAGCAACACCAATTTTGCAACCATCAATGAATGGGTATTATGCACAGAGAACTTATGTATTCTGTCGCCACAACTCGATGCATCCATCGCGTGCCCTGAAACTACCCCGATCCTCGTTGTCCAACCTTTTTTTTTCAACCGCAATCTCCAAAGTCGCAAAATGGGCTGGTTCTCCTCTTCATCCTCGGCTGCACCTGCATCGACAACGGACCCGGCGCCTGCCGCTGCCCCTTCAGCCCCGCCAACAGCAAATTCAACATCCTTCCCAGACCGCTCAAAGCGCAAAATCTGCTGGGATGCCCGCGACGCCTACCTGACGTGCCTCGACAGGTCCTACGGCGTTGACGCGCCGTCCGTCGACCCAAACAGCGCTTGTGTGCGTGAGCTTGCAGAGTTTCAGAAAGTGTGCCCCACATCTTGGGTCCGTCGTTCGTCGATTTCTGGTTCTGGCGATTGTGTTGCATGCAATCCATTCTCATGCCGGCTTTTGCCATCTCTTGATCCATGCAGGTCAAACATTTTATCAACAAGCGCGAGGGCGATATTCGCGACCGCAAGCTGGGATTGAAGCCGCCAAAGCCGGCTGCTCCGTCGTCATCGTCATGAGGTGCTGCTCGCAGCATCTGTCGAGCTGTCCGTCCATAATCGTGTATCTTTCACTATACTGCCCTCTTGTCACCTGCTTGCAACGCTGTTGGTCCTCGACGCAAGAGTGTGGGTTCAGATCGGAAAGCATGTGTCATGCAAGAATTGGGCGTCCGAGCGAGCTTTAAAACTGGTCGTCTGGATTTCAAAGAGAACTGCATGTATCATGTTCGACATCTTTACGATCGATACAGCAATCCTAAAGACACACAATCAAGCAATTGGGTCCACTTCCGGCAAACCATACCCTCTCCACCACTTGAGCACACGTGCGCTGAGCGGTGTCACTCCCGACGGATTACACCTGCGCTCGAGATCCATGATACTCTTTGGCATCACTAGCGCTTCAAACCTCGCCCGCCGCCCTGTAAACCACTCGAGCAAATGCACCTTGCCGGCCTTTGACACCTCGTACAGCGAATCGGGCATGTACCGTAACCGCATCCCAGTCGACATTGCCCACTCCCACACGGCAACACTCCCGTCCTGGTCCTCGTTCCCACGCCCCGAATGCAACTCCAAATGAAAGGGCTCTTGGATCCACCCCGCATGCCAACACGCGTCGAGAAATAGAGCGTTGCCGCTCGCAAGCATGCTCACCGCATTTGTGCGCGGAAACGCACACCCCTGTGCAAGATGCACAGCATTGCTCGGCCGCAATGCCCACGCGAGCCAGTCCCAAGCTCGCGGAAACGTGCTGGCCAAGCAACACAAAATAGAACTGGGAGGCACGCCGTGTCGGGCAATCACCTCATCGACCAGCGCCATGCGGCTGTTCATGGACAGACCGCGCAAGACGTTGCGCACGTCCATGTCCTTGTTGTGCCGGATCCACCAGTGCACGCCCAAGTCGGTCTCCAGATCAGAGTGCACGGCGCTTGAAATATCGTTATTGGAAAAGACCACGGTTGGGTATGGCGCCTTGTGTTGCCACCACTCGAGGACTTGGACGTGGCCCAATCGCAATGCTTCGACGAACCGGACTGGCGCAGAGTCGTTTGGCACGATACGGTGGCCCAAATGCGCTGTCCACCAATCGAGAACGTGGACGTGGCCCTGATCTGTAGCCCATTGCAAGTACCTGTTCAGCGTCGAGGGTACAAGCGACGAGATAAAGTACGCCAAATGCACTCGAATCCATTCTAGAACGTGCACGTATCCATAACCCGTGGCAATGTCAACGAGCCGTTGGTCCAATACTTGCTTGAGCGGAATCTCGTGGCTCTGCAACCAATCGAGCGATTCCACATGGCCGCCAATGCATGCAGCCGTGTACGGAGACACGCGGCCAGCACCACGACCAGATTCGATCAAGCGTTGCAGCGGCTGGTACCGACCTTGTGCGTGCGCGGACGACAGTAGCAGTGGGACAGCGTTTTCCAATAGCGTCCACTCGCTCGCGCACGTGGCGTTGGCCAATTCGGATGGAGAATCAAGCTTCAACAGCAACCAGTCAAGAAGGTGAACATGGCCCAATACAAGCGACACAGTGACGGCCGTCTCGGGACTGAGTTGGCCGCCAGCCTTTGCTTGACACAATTGAATCCAGTCCAAGTCGCCAGTGGCACAGGACAAGCCGGCAATCTGCGCATCAAACAGTTTGCCAAACATGCAGAGCAACAAGTCCAATGCAGGGCGGTCGCCCATGATGGCAGCAACACCCAGTGCCGTCCTGGCCTCCAAGTCGGGAATCGGTCCTCCCGCAATGACCAGCGACAGGTCAAACCACCATTGCACCACATCCAATTGGCCCGCCACAACGGCCGTTGCCAGCACACTTCCATCCATCACCTCGGCAACCCAGTCCAATAACCCAAGGTCTCGCCACACACTCAGCACCTGCACATGCCCGCCTGCACTCGCTGCACGCACACTCGCCGCGCACTCGGCCACGTTGCTCCCGTCTGAGTCGACCCGTGGCGCATACCTCGCCACCACTTGTGCGTGGCCACCTCGACTCGCCGCCTCAACCACACGCATTCGAGCCTTGTCAGTCAATACAGGGGGGCCCACATTTGCCGCCCACCAATCAAACACATGGACATGTCCGCCTTGTGCCGCCAACACGAGCGCGTGCGGGTACGTAAACTGAATGGGTCGTTTACCTCGCAATCGCGTATGTAGAAAGTCGAGCAACGCCAAATTGCCGAGCTTGCACGCGGCGTCCGAGTCAATCCAGGGCAGCCGGGTGACGAGGATGTGGAACAGGTCGCGGGAGGTCGAGGGTGGGAGAACGTTGAGGAGAGTGGAAATGGCCTTGTGGTCGTTGACGGCCTCCAGGTTGAGGGTGAGGTTGTGCCAGTGGGCGGCCTTTGGTAGGTATGCGAGCAAGGCGTGCACCAGGATGGGCAGTTGGATGTAGATGTTGAGAGGCGGGTAAGTGACGGTCATTGCTGGGAGTGAGTATGTGCCGTCTGCATTGTCTAATTTGAATGAAAGCTGTTGATCGCTTGATCCTGGTCTTTTTGAAGGTGCGCTGTCTGTCTCTCATGCTCAGTTGTGTCTGCCGTGGGCATTCTGTCTGCGTCGGTGCAAAGTTGGTGGCGTATCACCTCTCATGCAGGCAAGTATATTTAATATGGCGAGCAAAACATATGTAGAAAAATCATGAACTACATAAACATTGGTTGCATTTGGATTAAAAAGGAAAACGAAACGCTGGCAAAAAAAAGTTCTAACTTCCCGTGGGCTCAACCCTCAAGCAAAAATATCAAACTTGGCCGCCAACTCGTTCGCCTCGGCCGGCTTCCTGCCCTCCAACAAGATGCGCCTGGCCACATCCACCTTGCCATGCACGTTAAACATGAGCACGCCCACAATCTTGTCGTCCCGCACGTAAAACACAACGCCCTTGCGGAACTCTTCGCTGCCGGGGGGCTTGCCCAAGGGCGCATCGGCCTTGGCACCTTCGGCCGCCGCCGGAACGGAGGAAGCATCTGTCTGCTGATGGCCCCACACGCCAACAGTCACGAGTGACGAGTCGAGCACGCCCATGGCCTCGTATCCGATCTTGGGGCCTAGGTCGGACCAGAACATGGACTGGTGCGTAAACGCCTTGGGCTTGCCAGCCATGGACCGGCCGGCCCAGCGACCTTGCAGTACGGCACTGTTTCACAGAACAGAACAGAACAATGGTGAGATGTCGTCTGCTCCGGATCACATCCGAAAACAAAACAAAAATGTGCGTACTTGTCATAATGCTCAACCCTCCGCCTGCCCAACACCACATCGTGGAAACTCACATTATCGCCAGCAGCAAACACATTGTGCCTAGCCTCGAGCTCGGCATTGACGGCAATGCCGCCGCGCACAGGATCGATTTCCAGGCCGGCGTTCTTTGCGAGTGTCACGTTGGGCTCAATGCCCACGGCAACAACAACGTGGTCGACAGCCAAGGGTGAGTCGCCATTGTTGACTTGAACAAGGATCTTGTCGGCCTCGTCGTCATAGGCCAGCGACGTGACGGTGGATTTCGGAAGCACAGTCACGCCCTCGCTGATGATCTGGTTGGTGGTCCACTTTGTCAGGTAACGCGGGAACACTACAACATGCACGTCCAGCCCAGCCAGCCGACTCGAGAGTAAGTTGGGATCGATCACAACTCAGAAACCAAACCCACGTACCAAGCGCCATGTTGCCCTCCTCAGGGAACACTTGGGTGACGTCCACGCCGTCCTTTTGCGCAAGCGCAACAGACAGTTCCGAGCCCAAAAACCCGCCGCCAATCACGGCCACCTTCTTTGTCTTGCCCTCGTCGCCACTCACGACCTGCGTCAGCTTTTTGAAATCGTCCACGGTCCGATACGTGACGACCCTGCGCTGCGCCACCTCGGGCAATCCCTTTTGCACGGCCAATTTGCGCGGCGTGCCGCCTGTCGCAAGCAACACCTTGTCGTACTTGACCACGGCGCCCGATTCCAGCGTGATGGTTTGTGCATCGACATCCAGTGCCACGGCGCGCGCATTGGTCAGCAGCTTGGTTCCCTCACCCGTGGGCACAAGGTCGGCAGCGGGCGACTCGTACGCAGACACTGGTTGGTACATGAGCGATGTTTGCTCGCCTTGCCAGTTGGTGAACTCGAGCGACTCGGCGTTGGCGCCCTTGAACCAAAGCTCCTTGGACAACGGCGGGCGTTGGTAAGGCGCGTAGGGTTCCGCCGTGATGATGAGGATTTCGCCTGTCGGATCGAGTTCGCGGATGCCGAGCATGGCCGAGTAGGAGGCGGTACCGCCGCTGTTGAGTGCCATGTCGGAATGTCAGCAATATGAGAAAACATGATCACCCGATCAAAGCAACAGAAACGGACCCGATCAGCACGTATTTGAACGAGGTCGGAGGCTCGTTTGCGGCGGGCGTGTCATCGACAACGGGAGCAGCCGGCTTGGTTGCTTCGGAGGGGGTCGAATGAGCAGCGGTCGCCGCCTTTTGCTTGTAGTACTTCTCTGGCGGCTTGGTCAGGTACAAAAACTGTTGCACGGCATACCCGCACAGAACAACCGTCAGTGTCTCGCACTGTGCATGCGTGATCGTGATCCGGTGTCGCTACGTCAACGTACGGCGGGCACAAACACCATGGCCGATGCCATGGCCAGCGCGGCCGAGCTACCTGTCGAGGAAGATCCCGACGACGAATGTGAATGGTGCTCCTGATGGGACGACGCAAACCGCTTGGTCATGGCAGTGCCAGTGCGAGACGACGACACGGCAGGCTTGGGAACGGCGGCCACGTTGGGTCGGAGCCCGAGGCCGGTGGCTGGGGTCGCAAAGGACGGGATGCGGCGGGCAGCAAGGCGGGCAAACATGGTCGAGGCTGTGGGCTGTGGATGGGGTGCTGTTGATTCTCTGACTGATCCTGGCAGATCGTAATCCTGATCCGTGTTGGTGTTGGGCTTGGCTGGGGCTGGGCTGCAGGGGCAGCGTTGGCAGCAAGCGCTGGGGTCAGTTTGGCGAAATGATGACGGCACATTGCTCTGGAGTGCGTACATTGCTTGCGAGTACAGTTGCTATGATACATTCAAGCTGAGTGTTGTTGAAATTAAAGCAGTAAAGAGTGACGAGATGGAAGGGACGCCGACAACAGCATCTGTTCCCTCGTCTCGATCAGGTCGCCGATCCGACGATCATGAGCAGCCTGGAGTCGCTTCCACCAGTTCAACACAAGAATCAAGCCAGACACCGTTGCCTTGAGCAGATACTCACCAGAAACGTCGACATATCTGCACAATTGCTTGAATGCCCAGTCCAGGTTGGGAACGCCAACGTCAGAGGAGAAGGTGCCCAAAGTGATTGAGCCAGCCTGACGGAGGTAACAGGCCAATCTTGCAGCATGCGCACAAAGAGCGATTTAAGGCTGCCTCGTTGCTTGTGCTTCCAATCGGAAATGTCCTTGACCAAGGGAGCCAAATCAAGGCCAGACTAGACCCAAAACATCAACCAGTCAAACATCCGTGTGGGGTGCCATGTCTCGGCCAAAGTGCATTGATTCGTAAAAGAAAATCTCTATTAATACTTCGCGCCCGTGCTCTTTGGGTCAGGTTGTTCAATGCGATGTGTTGCCCGTGACACTTTTACCGGCCATTTCAAATGTCATATTCACATAGATAAGTTGAATCTGATAGAATGACTTGATAGACGGAGAGCAGTATAAACAAACAATGGGACAAGATCTACGAAAAACCAAACCAGTGGAACTCACCAACTGGCGGGAAGCGTGACGGAGACGAGGATGGGGAATGTGAATGAACAAGATTAAAGTGTTGGCAACGAGACACCAAAGCCAACCATGAGCAGGATAAAGGCGATGGTCCCCATCGTTGGCAATGAACGCGGCGCGCTCGAAGCAGAGGATACATCTGTGCCAGATCTGGCAGCGGCATTGGCCGAGCCGCCAGCAGCGGGCGGCGTGGGCGTGGGCGTCGCGACGCCAAACGTGATTCCACCACTGCCCGAGGCGGACGTGGGGATGGGAGGTTTCGGCTTGGGAGTGTATGGCACATTGTTGAGACCTGCAACGACTTGGAAAATATCTCCGTGTTCGTAAAAGTCTGAGAATACCACACCAAGTTAGTCGCCACGCTACAAGATTGAACAGACAGTGAAAGCAGAGTGAAGTACCAACGAGCACAAAATTGATCTTTTGCTTCCTTACCGACTCACACCGACTGACATGCGGTCTCAATTTACTCGCCACATTGACCGCCTTTGCATTCTCTGCATCGGGTGAATCAAACCCAAAGACCGACTTGTACAACCAATGGTTCACCAAAACCAGCTCGCGCGGCTGCCCCCTGGGCCGATCCAATGCACATGTCCAATCCGCCTCCTGCCGCAACTGGAATGGAGTCTCGCTAATGTATGCGAAATGCGGCATGACGAGCGGAAGTGGCTGCCCCGCAGGCGGCGCAGGCAAGTCGGACGCAAACAGGAGCAGGCGCTTGTTGCGCGAAATCATGTCGCCAAGCGTTGGCCATGCGCTGGGTGTCCCTGGCGGTTGCGAATAGGTGAGCGGCGTCAGGCCAGAGGTTGAGAGCAAGTTGGCGAAATCGGCATAGCTTGCCTTGGCTGCATTTTCGACAATGACGGCAACCACCTCGCGCGAACCAGCAGGCGAGGTCAGAAAGTCACGAATTGTCCGGAATGCGGAAACGGCGGGGCCATTGTCGCCCAGGGCACACGATCCATGGCACAGCCGCAGTTCTGGGGTGCCCGAGGAGCTGTTGACTTTGTGGATATCAATGTTGATGAGGCGAATGCCCTGGTCGAGCTGGGTCGAGATGTTTGTAAATTGGGTGGCGCCGAGACCGCCAGCAGAGGCAAACGAGTTATGGGTGCCTGCAAATGTGACTTGGGTGATGGGCTTGGAACATAGGGATGCGTGGCCGTTGCATGCTTGCGCTTGCGCTTTGGCTTGGGTGAGCAATGTGGCGATGGCAACAAGTGCCAGAGTCGTGAGTGTCAGTCGATTCATTTGAATTGTCAATGTTCGTGTCGGATGGTTGAAATTTGCTGACTGGGTTGGGTTGGGTTGGACTGGACTGGATGGGTATCGAGTGTATTGTAACTGTAGCAGATGGAATGGTCTATGTGGAATGTGAAATGCATCGAGTGGGGTCCATTTTCTGAAATACACAGCTTGTGTATTTTCATGACCAGCATCCTTGCCCACTTTGCAATTGTATTGTCGGAGTCAACGGTCAAGCCACAACGAGCAAGCGGCTGGCGTGGGCAAAGTGCAGATCTACCTATTGTGGCGTTGGATGATGGGCCGTCGATTCGACTTGAGCCAGATTCCATCCACTTGTGCGTGTTCACCGACTTCCAAGCACACAACGGCCTGGTTCATTCTCTGAAACCACAGATAGGTTTGGTTGGTACCATGCATTTTTCAATCCGCCACAATCACCAGCACCAGCACCAGCACCCAGCGCGCCATGCATACCCGAAATCACCACGGTTCCTCGGTTCCTCGCACACCGCTGTCATGCCTCACGGTCGAACCTCTGCGCCGACTGGCACCTTGATGGAACCGAAGAAGAACCACTCTGAATTCAACCTCTTTTCGCTCGCTCGTCTCATCTCGTCTGCCTGGGCAAAGCGCGCAATCCAAAGCTTTGACTGACTGTCCTGGCCCACTCCCCTCCCCAACCACCCAATTCTACTACAGCCCAAAATGTCTCTTCCCGTCGAGATCGTCAACCACGACCAGAACGAGGCGCCCAAGCTCTTCGGCAAGTGGTCCTTCGAGGAGGTCCGCTGCAACGACCTTGCCCTCGTCGTACGTGCTATTTTTTTGCCTTGTATCGTTGCTCCAGAGTTGCCGCCGTTGTCCCAGCACCATTCGACTGTTCTCGTCGTTTTGTCTCGTTCGGGAAATGGGGAGGTGTCGAGCCGGTCTGTTGCGCAGCCATTTTGCTGTCCAAGAGTGCTGCATGTGTTGCCGAAATCGGGTTGCCATCAAGAAGTCGAATGAGCTTGAGCGCTGCCCACAACTCGTTCCACTTTTTGATGTCCCTTGCACACGGTTTTCCGCAAACGCTCGTCCGACTTGGACCCCACTGCTTGGAATCATGCTCAATTACTTGCGTGTCTTGGCGTGGGCAGGTTCGAATGCTGCCGTGACGACCGTCCACTCCTTGGTTGCACGCTCGCCCTTACCCGTCCACGCCCGCACAACGCGGAAAACAACGCGCACTGCGCGGCGGTGGTCGTTGGTCGCCGTTGTCTGCTTTTGGTCTCACACGCAACCGGCGACTCTGTAGCATCTGATGTGATTATCCACAAAACTCGTGACGCATGATGCTAACTCTCATCACTTTGACCACAATGCAACAGGACTACATCCAAATCTCGTCGCCCATCTACCTCCCCCACACTGCCGGTCGCTATGCCGCCAAGCGTTTCCGCAAGGCCCAGTGCCCCGTGGTTGAGCGCTTGACCAACTCGCTCATGATGCACGGCCGCAACAACGGCAAGAAGCTCATGGCCACGCGCATTGTCAAGCACGCGTTCGAGATCATTCACTTGCTCACGGATGCCAACCCGCTCCAGATCCTTGTTGACGCCGTTGTCAACACTGGTCCCCGTGAAGACTCGACCCGCATTGGTTCCCAAGGTACCGTCCGTCGTCAAGCCGTCGATGTGTCGCCCCTTCGTCGCGTCAACCAGGCCATTGCCCTCTTGACCACTGGTACCCGCGAGGCTGCTTTCCGCAACGTCAAGACCATCGCCGAGTGCCTCGCCGACGAGTTGATCAACGCCGCCAAGGGTTCGTCCAACTCGTATGCCATTAAGAAGAAGGACGAATTGGAACGCGTGGCCAAGTCCAACCGTTAAATCCAGTCGTTTTTTCGAATTGGGGAGCCCAAGGGCTTTATTTTGGTCCATGTCCGGTTGGTTTTGGATCACTTTTGGCTCGTGGAGATCGTTCTTCATGTTTGTGTCGGTTTTTCGTCTCGTCATGACTTCAATGTAATCTCTCCCTGTCCTTGTCACTCGGTCGTTCATGTTTGCTGCCTCGACACTTCAAGGGCCGTTCAGGGGGGATGTGGGCAACGAACTGATTCATCATCCGATACACCGCGGTAAATACAGAGTCTCTCGTGTTCCATCTGATCACTGTCAAATGCAGGGGTCTGACAATCAAATGATATTATGCCGCCCCCATTATGTTGATATCATTTCTGGCCTCTCATCTGCTGCCGACAGATATCATCTGACATAAGCTATCGCGGGATACCTTTCCTTCGTATCAATGACATCTCTTATTTCCATGATATCTCTTATTTGTCCCAATGACGGATGATACTGGCCGCACCACATGAATGGATACCTCTTCAGGATAACAAGGGAAAAAGTCTTCCGTAACTTCCACGTGACCTGATTTCACCAATACATCATTTGCTGCAATGAACGGAGTGCAATGATCGCGGTGCTCAAGAGAATCAAAACACATTAGATCAATCGAAATGAATGGAGGGCAATGATCGAGAAGCAAAACGACAACGACATGGTATACGGTCAAGTCAACAGCAGTGTTCAAATTACCAATAGATCGAAATGAATGGAGTGCAATGATCATGGTGCTCGAGAGAATCAAAACGACATGGTATATGGTGGGGCGGGGGAAAGAAACAAGACACCAGCAATGTTCAAATTACCAATCGGCAAGCGCATCTGCCTTTGCCTTGCGGTATGCCTTGACGGACAGGAGTTGCTCAGTCGTGAGTACTTGCTGTGAGATATCCTCCTTTGACATGGCTGTCATGAAATGTTTTGTCAGTGCTGGTACAAGGGCTTGCGCTGAACTTGATGCAATAAAGGAACATGAACGAACCGGCATAATACGCCAGGAGATCTTCAGTGAGCGCCTTCGGCGGGACACTGGTGGTGGGTGATGGTTGCGTTCGAGTGGGCACACTTGAGGACGTCGATGCGGGCAGAGATGTTTTGCGCTTCTTTTTTGCGTCCGACGGATCGGACGCGCTTGAAGGGGTGGACGCAGAAGTCCGGCTGCGTTTGGCGCGTGCGGTGGGCGGTGCCGGCAAAGAAGATGTTGAGGCCTTGACAGATTCCAGCGACTTTGCACGGGCTTTCTCGGCAGATTTCACCCGACGCTGTTCATTTGCTGCGTCACGAGCTGACCTTGACGAGCCAAACATGAGTGGGACCCCAGTTGAAGCAGAACTTGCGACGCGTTGATGGTCTTCGTCATCAAACTTTTTGGCCGAGATGACGTATTCCGTAAGAGATAGATGAATGCCTACTTCCTTGTGGTCTCGCTCGTTGGTCGACTCGATCGTGTTTGTGTGTGGGCACACGCTGGCCATGATATGCTGTGGAATGTTGGAGTAACCGGGAAAGAGCGAGCGAATAAGACTTGACTGTACTTGCCTACGATGGCCTCGGCCTTGTCTGCTCGTTCGTCTGGCGTCGCCAAGAGTTCCTGCAATCGGTCGTCATAGTCGTTGGCCGTCCAGCAAACTGGGAGGCTCAGCAAAAGTTTGCGACCATACGACGACAACCCAGACTTGAGTACATTGCGGATAAAGTGGACGTGACACGGAACGCCAACATGCGACAGTGCTAGTTCGGGCGTGCCAAACGCAGGACAAACAGAGAGAAGGGCCTGCCCGACGCCAAGAGCTTGACCAGCGTCTAGGTCCAATCGAATTGCGTCAATCGGGACAACGAGGCCTTTTCCTACCTTGGCTAACGGTGCGGAAGTGTTGTTCACACGGTCAAATGCAGAGAAATGAAGTGGATGACCGGTGTGCTGCTTGTACGCCGCAAAGAGAGCGAGGATGATGGCACAATACGTGTCCGCGTCTTGACGGTCAACCCACGCACGAGCGACAGTTGTTGCAGCGTTGGTCACAGTATCATAGACGACAATCTTGACCATGTTGACGGCGCCACGAGTGCACTGGAACGTCATGTCGATGTCAAAAACGCGAGCTCGGGCCAAGAGCATGGCGCCCGATTCAGGCATTGCAAAAGCAATAAAGCGCTGACCATCAAACGACACATTCTGCAAATAGCCAGCCACAAGGGTTGAGCCAGAGCAAAACAATTGGAATAGAGCGATTTGGTCCGGCAAGCCATGTACTTCGGGTGGAGTGGTTGATTGTACAGGGACGAGATTGCGGGCACGCTGCCGTTGCGCAAAGGATGGGTGGGAAATGTCGATCCGGTGAATCATCGCCAACGCTGCGAGGCGCTCGCGGGACGTGAGCTTGTTGAAGTGACTCGGCTGTTGACACTTGGCGGCCTCGGCAATGGCCTGCTTGATGTTCGTCGGAGTTTTTTCCGGAGGTGGCGGTGGGTGGTTGTGCTCTCCCATGAGAAGCATCACTGAATACGGAAAAGTTGAGTCGACAGGAAGGAACAGGTCGCCAATGACTGGACAATCGTCACCGCACTTGACCATGTTCTGCTTGGTGATAATGCCATTGGCGTCTCGGTGTTCAACCGCTGTGGGAAGAACAAAAAAGTGAGTGACGCTGAAAACGTGTCTTCCCCTGGAAGGAGGGTCAACGTACGACAACTTTCTGCCTTGCTGCTGCGAGCCCGAACCACGAAACAGGGTGGCTCTTCATGAATGTCGGCGAGAGAGATCTTTCCGCCCATCAAGTCCTCCAAGACCTTGATGTCGGCGTCGGTTGGGTTGATCCCCTTGCCTCGGTGCAGCCCAACAGGGTCGCCGAGCTGGTACCTGTCACAGCCGATGTACGAGGTTGAACGCGGCGGCTTGGCGTTGGGCTGCAAAGTAGGATTGACAGTGATGAGTTAGCAACAATGTCATCAGAACAGGCAATGACAAAAAATGATCCGCACGTTGTGGCGCAACACAGGTTTGGCGTCGGCGGAGCATGGGCACTTGAATTGAACGATGTGCTTGTTGTAAAACTCGATTGTTGCTCGATTGACACGCGTGATTTGCGCCAGCTGGGCGCGTTCGCGGGCCGCTGCGAACGGCGGCGCGTCAAAGTCGGGGGACGTGACAAAGCCAGGATGACGAAAATCGTGAATGGACGGATCAATGAGCTTGCAAGTGTAAACGCCGCGGCACGAGAAACTGGTTTTCGTAAACATGGGAATGGCTTGGCCATCGATACCCGGCAGTGACGCGGCCAACTCGGAAAGCACATAAACGGGTTGTTGTTTGACAGGTGGCGAGCCAGTCGTCTTGTAGGAGTATTGCATCTGGAGGGTTGATGACAAAGGCACTGTCAGCGCAAATGCAGGGCAGATCGACCAGTCAAAGTAACACAAACGAACCATGCCAAACACGGCGCCAGGTGTCAATGTGACAAACACAGCATTTTCAATGATGTGCACTGTGCCGCCAACCCGCATTCTCGCCTGCTGTTTTTCGATGGGGCCTGCCATGGCATACTCGGCGACGAGGGGTTGCATGGCAATAGCCTTGGCATAGAGGCTATGGCTCACGCGAATCGCTTTGCCTTCGCCCAGCTGAAAAATCGATTCGTTCGGGCCAAGCAGTTTTGCAATGGGGATGACAACTGGAACATGCACCCCAGTAAGAACTTGCAACGAGACGGTGTGAAAAGAGGGGGAAACGCACCATTATTATCATTGCCATCCACCACAGTTACGTCATCATCGGACTCGTCATCAGAGCGCAAGTCAATGACTTCCATCACCCCAGTGGGAAGGCCCACCATCGCATCGTATGCTGCATCATATTCCATAGAATCTCCGTCACCCGTCCATCGCTGTGTTGAGACGGCTGGTACTCCGTTTTGACTTGCGCGTCCAACAATTCGTCACGCTCGGCGTTGGCGTCCAATTGAAGGTCGGCGTGATTACCGGCTGTTCCAATAAGCAAGGAATGAGGTTCAGTCCCAATGGTCTGGACAAGTTTGGCTCTGGGTTGCGATCGTGAGTTTTCAATGAGCAGGAAAGAAAACGGACCCTCTTGATAGATGTGGGACATTTCGCCGGCCTCTTGCTCAAGGTCGCCATGCTGGGAATCAACGTGGTCGAGGAGACTCGAAACCATCGAGATAGACGGCTGTTTGTTCGTCGAGGCAGTGAGATGCACAGAATCAATCGCAGGAGAGTTTTGGGCAGAACCGAGGTCATGGGCAGCAGCAGCGGCAGTAGGGTCCTTAGATGTTTCATCAAGCTCTGCCGGAGCATCATCAGCAGCAGCGTGTTGGATTTTGTTTTCAGTGTTCCCATTTGGCTCCAACAGGAGTGGGCGTGGGAACATGGAGTTGCGAGACGGGCTGGAAATGGCCCCAGCAGAGCGGGCAGCGTTTTCCATGGTGCGTGGAATCGTAGTATGTGTCAGGTTGGCGAGCTGGACGACGAAGGACAACGTTTCATGGAACATGGAAATGTCTCACTGGATGAAAGAGCAGTGGGAAGTCACAGTAGACGCGGATGGCAGTGGCGCTACAAAGTGGCGCCTGGAGCATCTGCAGCCGATGTGTGTGGTGGCGGCTTGCCAGCGCGGGTATCAATGGTATCAAGCCTATAGGACAGATTGGTGTCGCGGGAATCCACTTTTGGTTCATCAGAGATATCGCAGTTCCAAGTTTGTGGCCAACACCTGATATCACCATGGAAATTATAATCCTGGCTGCTGACACTGCAGTATCTTCGCGATATGAAATATTTGGTATGAACGTCATATAATATCACTATATTCTATATACTCCAAATGCATGTCCGCTTCGTTTACCCTTGGCACAGAGTGTGAGGAAGTTGGTCTTGGTGGCAGAGCGGTGGTCGTCCCGTAGCCTGCGGAGCACGTCAACGGTTTGCGAATACCGTTAGATATGCACTGTGCAAGCTGAATGGGAGACTCGAGAGCGAAAAACAATGGCGGGGCGACGGCAACGCCCAGTCAAACCAACGCGTTCAATTACGTCTCCGATCCAACTCGCAGATCCCAAGTCCGACTCACCCCAACCCATCACTGGATCCATAAATGCGCAAGCACCGTTGCGACTTGGCTTCGCGACAAGAGTCAAAAGTTACTCGCGATGAGATTTCAATGCTCTCATGATACTGAAAACAAGTCAAAGCTCCCTTCCACAACGCCTTCGTGATACATTGTCCACCCTGACATGCAAAACAAAAAGAAAAGAAAAAAAAACTGACAACAACAACTCGACACGCCCGCTGCAGTCGTCTTTGCCACCCTTTCGTGGGTACTTAAACTGAATCCGAAGACGCAGCGACCAAAGGCCTGCCCAAAGGTACCCGGCGGCACAAGAAGGGTTCCTTGAGATGGATCACCAGCTATGATATTTACAAACAGGCATGAGTCAGGACAAGGAATGCATCCAAGCGTTCAAGTTGACAATGGACAACGGACGGTACGTACTCTTGGGGCGAACTCACATCACGACATGACCGCACCATCCCACTGCGACCACGACGCACGGCATCTTGTACTCGACTTCATGATTCCTTGAATGTCCCGTCGTCTCCGTTGCGCTTGAGGGGGTTGTTTATGGGCCGGGCCGACGGGGAGTGGGCAAACGGAATCGACGAGGAAGCAAAAGAAAAGAATGAATAATGCGTGGTGCAAGAAGCAGGGATGGAGGGGTTGGTGAAAGCGAATGGCCAAAGAGCACGATCAAGAAAAGAGGGTAGAGAGCGGGCGGGGCGTGGCCGCAATTTGTACCTGCCTGCCTTTGCATTGGTCAAAGCTCGAGCGCCCTTCAGCAGGAGCGTCCATCCACGCTGCGGCACACGACACACAATGCCACAATGAGATCCGGAGAGAGTCGGGATGGATGCCGCCCTCGAAACGAAAATAGGTAATGTATGGTGTCTCAAGCGTCGGGAAAAGAGCAGGTGTGGCGATAGGCGTGTCCCAAAACGTGCACCGTTTGAAACCCTTTTGTAGGTGACGCGGGTATATATATACAGAGGCACTTACCCGCTCAGTGTCAGTGTCCGAGATGTGTCATCACTCTTTACCTGCGTGGCTGCACCACCTGAAAACAGCAGTCTCACGTTCGTGTCTCACTCGCGTTTGTCTACGTCGGCGCGCGGTGTCTCTCGCGGTTTCGCGTGGCGCGGTTCCGTTCAAGCATTCGTGTCAGTTGATTACTCTTGCCATAGCCACTTACTTGTTCCCTGGATATGGATAACAGACTCGCTCAGCGTCTGAAAGCGCTGCTCACGGATATACATTCGGTACAATGGCTATTCAACTTGTCATGGGCGACGGACTGGAACACCAGTGGGCAAACCTGTCGTGTGCACCAGAACCAGTGGCGTGGCATATACATCATCCTTGGCGGACGCCCACCAACCGACTACCTATACGCCCGCGAGTTGCGTGAGGAACCAGAGTGCGAGCCAGTTATTTATTGTATCGCTCTTTCAAGTGACATTTTTACCCATGATCCTGTATGTGAATACCAATGCACGCGCGCAAGACACCAACAGCGCCCGACCGACCCTCATCCTTTTTGCCATTGCCCATTTCCCACGTACACAGCCACAAATCACAATCGTGTCCTTCTTCCAAGACCCAATCGAATCCACCCACGCACCCACCCACTTCAACAACCAACCATGATGGCCACTGCCCACGCTGCTGCTCCCCAAACCGCCTCCTCGCCCGCCGCACCGTCGTCAAGCTTTGACCAATCGCATGCCGTTCCCATGCACACACACATTCGCCTCGCCAACCCGAGCGCGCTAGCCAGCCAATTTGGGATGAACGTTTCGGCGTTGGGCCGCGTGACGGGGCAGCAACGGACCGGGTTCGTGTTTTCGGCCCGGCTGCTGGAGGAGCAAGTTGTGTGCATTGCACCAATCGTGACGTCGGCCGACCGTCGCGGGGAGCATTTCGTGGCCTTCCACCCTGAGGCTACGCAATCGTTCCTCAATTACCATGGGGCTGAGGTGCGTCTAGTCTCACACCCATCCTTGATCGTGTTGCAAGATGGTCACCCTGACATGTCTTGGTTGACCAGGTCACGTCCAACCTATGGGACAAGGCGCACAAGGATGGCTCCACGATGCTGACCGAAAGGTGCACAGCCACGCTCGAGTTTGCGCCTGGCGCGACAGTGACAGATCGCCGCGCGGCGCTCGATTCGGCCAATACCATGTTGCGCGACTTGCGCAAAATGTCAGCCACAGCCTTCAATCTGGCCTCGACCCTCTGCGCAGCGCGGGTGACAGCCAACCCTGATCCAACCGAGCCATTGGACTTGAGCCGCATTGCCAAGCAAGCATTGGTTCGCCGTGACCAGCAGCATGTGGGCCTTCAGCATGTGGGCGCTCACGTGTCCCACCTCACAACCTCGGCAGTGGCTCTGTTTGCAGCCGAACAGGCTGCGACCGCCTGGTCGACGCTCAAGCGGTCGCCCACCACCAACCACGCTGCCATTCCCCTTGTTGCTGGCATGGACCAGACCAAGTACTTCCGCGTTGGCTCGGCCCACTGTCGCAAGCACCACTGTGCACGCGTCGTCCAAAACGTATGCAAACATTTCCGTTGCATTTGCCATTGCTGGTGCATTTGACATTGACCACTTGACATGCAATCCCGCGCCTTCCAATCAGGATGCTGGCCAGTGGACGCTCCGCATTGTGAACGCGTCCAACCACCACGATCGCGAGCCAGTCCTCCTGTCCTTTGTGCTAGACTCGACGGGCCAAGCAATGGCCAACGCTGCAGTTGCACGTGGTGAGAACATGCTCGAGTTTGGACCATTGGTCCGCGGCCGCGCCCAGCGCTTGGAGCTGCTTGTTCCGCGCGAGGTGCGCGTGCAAGCGCTCAAGGACGCCCAAGCCCTCAAGGACGACAAGTTGCTGGCCAACGCAGGCCCAGGCCAGGAGGCCGAGGAATGGTTGGAGGTGGACAACGATCAGCTTGCCGAGTACACGATTGGCCGTGGCGCCGCAATCGACATGGGTGCGCGCGATTTTGCACACATTGCCTTCACCAATGGTGTGTGCGTGCGGATTGGCGTGCGGACGGCGTCGGTCACAGAGGCGTTCCATTGCCGGTTGGATGCGTTGGCGGCCGAAGAGGCTGAGGTGCGGCGCGTGTTGGCAGCCCTTCATCCAAACGGTGTGGGCAAGGGCATGGCACACAAGCACTTAGGCGTGGACCGGGTGACGCTTGGGCGGCTCCGTGACCACCATCACCGCCGCCTGCGCCACATTGGCATTGAGCAGCGCGACATTCGGCGCCAAATCGCCTCGCTCGTGTCAACCTTGCACCGCACAGTGCTCCAATTCGTGCGCGACAACGCCCGGTTTGTCATCGTGGGCCGGTTCAACACTGCGTCTATGATTTTGTCGCGTGAGGGAGCCACTCGGCTCAACAATGCCGCTGCCACTGCACCTGCCGCCACCACCACCGCTGCCCCTGCAAAGGCCAGCAACTTGCACCCATCGGTCAAGCGTGCGCTGCTGGACCTCCGGGTCAGCCAATTTGTCGACAAGCTTGTCAAGGGTGGCACGGTCGTTGGCATGCTCGTGGCGACCATTGACGAGTCGTACACGTCCAAGGCGTGTGCAGCTTGCGGCGCCTTCAACGACGTTGGCTCCCGCAAGGAGTACCACTGCACCCACTGTGGTGCCATGCTGGACCGGGACGCCAATGGCGCCCTCAACATTTGGCGCAAGTGGGTTGGTGACTTGCACCTCCATGGGCAGCGGGCTCCGATCCGGGTTTGGGCGCCGCGGCAAATTGTTGCGCAGCAAGCTGGCGCGTCGTCCGAGTCGATCCGCCATCGTTCCACTTGACGGCCTCTTGACCGGTTGCGCTTGTTTTGTTTATTTATTTTTTTCCTCACTGTATATACATACTACAGTATGGTGGTTCTTGACTCCTTTGATTGGGTGTGAGGTGTGTATACCATGATCCTCCGTTTCCATCAGGACTTGCCTCAGGTAAAAATGAGTTGCTCTTGGGCGACATGCTCCCTTAGGTCCTGTTCGTAGTATGGAGTATTTTCGTGGACAAAAGGAATAACAAGGGTGCATGCGTCAATATGGGCTCATAATGCCTTAAGCATATAGGATCTGACAGTGCGAACAAATGTGCGAGCTCCGGTCGATCCCGAGTCATGCACAGACAGGAACAGGCAACATACGAGATGCCGGTCTCTCTTTCTCATTGAAAAATGCTCTATACACACAATGAATGTACAATAAACACTCGAAGCACTCGACCAATATCCGATGGAACGGGCAGAGAGAGCCTTGGAGCAGCGAGGCGACCCGGCCTTCCTGCTCTCTGAGGAGCTCGACTCAGTCTTCGCCATAGTCTCGGCCTGCAGCGGCCAGATCCAAGACGAGTGGACGTCCTCGACGATGCATGTACCACCGTCAGTCCGGCAAGTCGCTTCACGCCGCGCCAAGGTGGATGTGTCGATCCGAGCCGTCTTGAACTTGCGGAACACGCTCAACTTGTCTTTTGCCGACATTGCTCGTCAACTCGACATTCACCCTGGCACACTCTCTCGTCGAATCAACGTATGCATCGTCCAGGAGCTTGTCGAGTACTCGACGATAACCGACGACGACCTGGATACGCTTGTCTCGGCATACGCCCGGCGTCATCCGCATGCTGGCTGGCGGCTGGCTTGGGGGTATGTACACTACAAGCTTCGGTGTCCGATTCAGAATTTACGAGTGCAAGAGTCTCTCAAGCGGGTGAATCCGGTGGCCAGGCTCAAGCGATGGAAAGCCAAGATTACCCGCCGCAAGTACAAGGTCAAAGGGCCCATGTCATTGTGGCACAATGATGGCTGGCACAAGCTCATCAGGTGCGCTGTTAATTCGTCATTTACAACCATGTCGGCCCCGAATGACTCGATCTTGCAGGTGGAAGCGTGTTATGCATGGCTTTATTGATCGGTGCAGCCACCTCATCGTTGGGTTTCGAGCGCACGCCGACAACACATCCCATTCCATTCTCGCCTTATTTGAGAATTCTGTCAAGCGATACGGAGTCCCGTGACCGCGGCACCGAAAACACACTTGTCCGGTGCCGAAATGATCCATCGTCGCGGTGCGCTTTCAACACTCCTGTCCATCCCAATACCTCGTCGCTGCTCGCATGCCAGACCCGATCGAGAATCTCTACTTGCTGTTGCACTTGGTCTTTCGCTCGTGCTGTTTGCGGGCTGCTCGCACATCCCTTGGCGCACTGTTTCGCCCACGCCCTCAAACCTTTGCCTCGCTCCGGACCCGGGCCGTGCCGCTCGCGCCACTTTGGCAGATCACATCGGTCAGGGAGCAATGCCGTGTCGCACATCGGTCAGGGAGCAATGCCGTGTCGCACATCGATCGGCGCGCAATGCGGTGTCGCTCTTCTTGCTATTTCGCTCACTTGTAGTGGGATGTCTGCTAAGCTGCCTGCCGTGCTGCTTGCACCACTTTGAACGACCAAGCGCTGAACCGCTGCTTGCACCACTGCAGTCTGATCAGATGCACCCCCTCATCTTGCTCTTTCCTCGGCCCTTAACGATGGTGTGCCAAGCTGGATGCCGGGCCCATATGCATGCTGTGCTGCTTGCGCCACTCTTGCCCATCCCAATACTAGGCCGTCCCTGCTCCGATGTCCTGGGCGTGTCTCTCAACTCTTGATTTCGCTCTTTCGCACGTGGACCTGGCTCCAACGTGACCGTGCTGCTTGAACCACTTGGACGGATAAACGTGGTCAGTCACCAATGCTGCATCGCTCATCTTGCTATGTTGCTGAATCTTTGCGCATTTTCACCTGTGCTACTGGCCTCGCTGCTTGTGCGACTTTGACTCGCCAATTGCTGTACTGCTTGCCGTGCTTGCTCCTCGTTTGCACACCACATCGGTCAGCGAGTGGAGTAGGAGCTGCGGGTGTCGCTCATCTTGCTATTTCGCTCACTTGTCGTGGGCCAGGGATGAGGCTGTGCTGCTTGCACCACTTTTGACGTTTCCTCCACGTTCACAGACTCTGAACCTTGTTGCAGCTTGGCGCCGAAGTGGAGAGAGACCGCTGATGGACTTGATCCTGTCGCTGACAGCCGGGGTTGCCCCGTAGCAACCCAACCAGCGCGTGAAAACGTGCGAGGCGGTTCTTGAAATGCCACTTGCTATGCTCTACTAGTATGCACTGACTCACGAATAGCGGAAGTTGCCGGGTTGGGCAATGTATGCTGGTGATGCACGTCCATTTGCAACTGGGCCAGGTTACGCCGGGCATATGGGGCTTATGCCGTGCATATGGAGGCTTATGCCTGCTTATGGGGTGCATATACGGTGCATATGTCCCACATATGTGACCGATATTGCTTTTGTCCAGAAAAAGACGCCATCGTCCATCTCACCGCAACTCTAGCCTACTGAGTTCACACGTTGCGCGCCACATGTCTTTTTTTTTGCATAGAGCTGTCATATAAAGCCCATGAATGTTGACTCCAATGCAAACGTCGACCTGCCGCACACGCACCGTTATGTCTTCCTCTTTGTCTTCCGCTTCCTCGTCCCCCAAGCGCCCTCGCGCCATGGCTGCTGCTTCGACTCAGCTCTTCCTGGTCCTGAGCGACGCATTCTCGTCTTCCGCCGGTGGATCGTCCCACCCGAGCAGCAGCGACGACGAGTACGATGACGCCCTTGTCCCCGCCCAAGCAGGCGCGACCCTGTCCGTCAACGAGCGCAACGTGCTCCCGGGCGGCTTCTTGATCCGCCGTCCCGGCGACAACTCCAACAAACCGCTGCCTGCGTACCGCCAACAGGCACTCAACGCCTTTTCCATGTGGCTCGACCACGAGACCAGCATGCACCCGGAGCTCTCCCCGGCCGGCCCGCCCACCGCTTACCGGCAATGGATCCAGGAGAAGCGGGTAGAGTACCACGCGGGGTGGACCAAGGCCGGCCGCTCCTACTATTGCCGGTCCAAGGATCCTTGCCACAAGCTGTGGATTGATCCGGACGTGGCTGGTGATGACTTGGCAGCCATTCGACAGGGCTTGGCCGAGCATGCTGGGTGGACCAAGCCACTGCCCACGACACGGAAGGAATCGTCGCGCGAGCTGGAGGCGACTCTCCTGGCGCAGCGCCGAGTCATCTACATTGATGCTCGTGCAGTGGTCAGCAAGCTCAAAGTGCTAGAGGTCTGGGTCAACTATGGCCCAATGCCTGTGGGTACCAAGCCACTGGCCCCGTTTCTCATCCAGTACACCTCGACGGACACTGATGAACAGCTGCCAAGGGCCGGCGTGTACTTCAATCTTCGCCGCAACTCGTGCATTCCGACGTACCTGGCAGGCAAGTGGATTGGGGCCGCATGCCCCACTGTTGGGACATCGTCCAAGCGGATCGCTCGCCGCGAGGGCATGGAACTGGCCAAGGACTTGGTCGACAACCATTTGGGCGAGGTGCACATAAGCGAGCAGGGCCGGTTGATGGAGTTTTGGCGCATGTGCAAGGCCGACCAAATCTTCATTGGTGAGGTCATTGTGCACATGCCACACCTGCGCATCATGGAGCGTGACAAGAAGACCAAGGAGGAAAAGGTGGTGGACGTGATGGCCCACAAGTGGTGCGAGCAGCAGAACGCTGTGGCCGTGGAGCAAGGAAAAGCGGCAGGGCAAGACTACAAGTTTGGGCCAGCGGTGGGTGAGAGTGACGAAGAGGATGATGTGGTGACGTGGATTCCACACATCCCGGGTCAGCCCACTGCGCAAGAGAATGCGCTCGCGGCGCAAGCCCTTGCCCTCGCCCGCCAACGTGTGGCCACCTTGCATGGTGACACTGGTCAATGAGCTGTGCTTGTTGACCCATAGAGTTGCCTGTTTGTTACCTTGGTTGGTTCCTTTTTCCTGCTCTTGTGTTGAATTCTTTTGTTCAATACTGTGTTTCTCTTTCGGCCATCTTTCATTCTCTCTTGTATGCAACCAATGGCCACAACGTAGGTATGTATGTACATTGGTCAGCAAAACGTCGGCTAGAATGTCGCGTCCATACCCATTCATACCGCGGTGATGGCTCCATGATTCACGCGGCAGTGGCAGTCTGCACGGTGAAAAACGATCACATACCTGTTCAAGGTGGAAATGACCCAGATCGACGAGTTGCCCGGAAGTCGGAAGGACGATCCATTCCAACTGGAACGGACCATACCAGAAAGCGAGCTAGCTGGAACCAGCATAATTCATTCCAGCTGGAATCACACAATACACAAAATGCACTGCAATTGACTGGCGAAATTCACACACAAGTCCCCGCTTCAAACATGAGCCACAACGTTAACCAAATCGACGCCAAGCTCGTTCAAATCGACGTTTCCACCGCCAACTCGCCCGTCGCAAAAGATGTGCAAACTGTCAGAGTCGAGTTCTTGCCCGTATCCGCTGCCGCCGACGACGACTTGGCCCCCAAGTACATAGTCTACAGGAGCAGCAGAAGCAATGGTGAGTGAGTCGTTCGGCAGAACAGAGTACGATTCCAACTACACGCCAAACATCACCACAACCGACTCGACCACCTCCCAAATCCGATCCAACACGCGCGGGTGCCAGGTACAGCGGATGCCCTCGCGGTTGCAACTGACGTCCCCGCTTTCTTGACCATCAGTGGGTTCCCGGCAACTGCGCTGGCCCAATCAAAGGGCATAGAACCACTCGCACCATCCAAATACTCGATGTCGGGTGCCGTCATGTCCGAGGGCACGCCGATCCCGCTGGTCCAGCAGCTGAACACAGCAATCGGCTTGCGCCGGTGCCGCTGAATGGTGCATGGCCGCAGAATACCACACGCGCAGTCCGAGGATGAGGTGGTGGGGCAGGGCAAGTGTAGCGCGAAAGATTTGAGCAGCGGCCGTTGGCGCCGCCTGTCGGTCGACGGGGACGGCTCACAATTCCGCAGCCACGCCGCAGTCCACCTTGGAGAGGGACCAAAGGGCTTTCCGCGCGGGACCAGAGGCAAACGAGGGCGTGCGAGCAATGGGCCCGAGTGTTGCAGAATCGACCGATGTATAAGGTCGAATCCGAACGGCCGAGCAAGCTGCCGAAGTGCGAGAGACAGTCAGCGGTGAAGGCAGTAGATCAGCAGGTCGGCATTGCAGGGCATCAACGCACATTCTAAGTAGGATACTGCCACCTGTCACACATCTCTCGGTTCTCCTTGGCCGACAATCCAACGAGCGCCACGAGTGTGCGCTGAGGATCACTTCAGTCCTTGGTTGTAGCGAAAAGAGAGCGGGCGCCGGATACCCACATGGGTGCCAAGTGAACGCCGGGACCACTGGGCCAGATCGGGCGGCGGCTGTGAGGAGACGGACCCAACGGTCGGGGTTGTGTCAGAGGAAGTGACGCCAAAAATGAATGCTGCGGCGGATCGGACGCCGGGGAGCTCGTCAAGGTGTGAGTGAGGTGTGAGTGGGAACCGGCGGACGGGCGGCCTTGGAGTGTCCGCGGGCCGGCGCTGCATTGATGGGCGGGGAGCCAATGGTGACGGATCGTGGCCGTAGGCGGGGGCTGGCGAGGGCAAGCATGGTACGGTACGAGACATGGTGCTCCACAACGAATGCAGTGTGCTGAGAGTGCGTTGGTCATTTCTTCCTTCATCATGAGGCAGCATCAACAGCTGTCAACGTCGTCTGAGCTGCCATTGTTTGAATGTTCGATCGACCTCGGTCGAGGTTGCCGGCCGCCACCGCCAAGGCCGCCGCCTAGCGTGGATATTGAGGTAGAGCCCGTACGATCGCGCCGAATAGCTCAAAGTGTGCGACGGCATGGGAAACCATGGGGTCGAGCTCCAAGCTGTTTTTCATTTCATAGTCAGAATCCAGACTTGTCCTAGTAGCGAGTGTCTCGGTCGGTTGAAAATTTCAAAGTCCCAGAGCTGTCGCGCGATTGGAATGGGATCGCCACGAGCGCAATGCAATACACGTCACTATGATGATTTTTCACCGTGTATGTAGACAATTGAAAGTCTATATGAATATCGTATCGCAACACTGATCCATGTGCCTCGGACGCCTTGAACCTGAAGCAACTTGCCTCACCGCCCTCCCCATTGTCACCAACATGCAGCCCCGTAACAACGGCAACAACAACCCTCGCCGTCGCCCCGTCAACCGACACACCGTCTCACGCGAAAACTCGTTAACAGCCGAGTCGCCTCGCCCAACGGTCCGCCGTCGGACGTCGGCAGGTGACCTGGCCGAGCTCTACGACGCGGACGCTATGCATGCTGCGATGGAGGGCCTGTCGTTGGCGGGGAACCTCACGGCCCAGCCGGCCCCTGGCCCGTCGTCTGACACCTCCGGCACCATCGACATTGTTGGATCGTCGTCCACCATCGACATTGTCGGTGACTCGTCCTCTCGCGTTGTTGCAAAGGCACATGTGCCCGAGGCTGCTGAGGGTCTGGTGCTGCCATCGCATGCTACTCCGCCGCCGGCCCGCAACGCTTTGCTGGTACTTGCCCCTGCGCCCACGCCACACATGGTGCTCCTGTCGTCAGACGGCCCGTCGACAGTGACCTTGTCACCCGCGCACATGATCCCGTCCGATGAGTTCATGCCCTTGCCCCCCGCCATGCCTGCGCACGCGGTGGCCCTGTCGTCGGACGGCCCGTCAACAGTGACCTTGTCGCCGGCGACGCTCTATGCGGACTTTCCTCCGCACATGATCCCGTCCGATGTGGTCGTGCCGTCGTCGCTCTCCCTCCCCTCCACGCGCACTCCAACCCAGTCTCGGATTGCGCTCTCGCCTCGGGCCGTACCCTCGCTTCCGGCTGTGCCCTCGGATCCTATGCCTTGGGAAGTGCCAGGCGCGGGAATTGACATCGTGTTGCCCCCGGCCCCGACAATGGCCAACCTCCAGGCCCAGGCCGCTTACGCTGCGGTCCTTACCCCAAGACGGATCGAGCGTAGACTGTCGCCGCCGCTGCGTGGATGTATGTTTCTGATGTCTTGATTTGCATTCCCTTCATTCGTGTCACTTCTCACTCTTGTGACTACTTGGTTGATGTAAGTAGTTTCCACCTATGCTGGCATGTTTGCACACGACGAGGAGCCAGCTCTCCCGTCCGTGATTGCGGCCATTCAGGTACCCTTTTTTTGCCTTCCTCGTGTCTGGATTGCTGTCACCTCGTGCTGGATGTACTTGCACAGCTCATGCTCACACCTGTCTCTGGTTTGATTCAGATGGGCTCATATCCCAATCCCCACCCTGTCTGCCGCCGATGCAAAGGCCAATGCGCGCGACGCGTCCACAAAGGCTGGCAAGGCCATGGCGGCTCGGTTCATGGCTGCTCGGTATGCGCCGCGCACTGAGTCCCAGCAGGTGCATGCCGAATGCAAGAAGCAGGCCAAGGCCGACAAGTGGGCGCAAGCACCAAAGCACCAGTACAGCCAACTGTGCGCTGCCGATGCTGCAGCATTGGCCTGCATCATGGATGCGGCTCAGGGTGGCGTCCAGAGTGAGGAGTGAGCCTTGATGCGATCAATCAAGTGTTGAGGTTTGTTATGAAAGAAAGCATGGGCACGACCTCAGCCTCATTCATGGTATGTAGAACATATATAGCTGGTCAGAATGCCTGAAGCAGCTCAGCGAGGAAGTACCATCTTGGGATGATAAGCACACACGCACAAAAGGCACACAGGTGGACGCTGGCCTTCGCCTATACATAGTGGCACTCAGATCATGAGAAAAGTTTCGCCCTTGCGTGAAGCCCTGCCGTTTGGGCACCATTTTGGTTCAATCTCCCATTTTGGTTCAATCTCCAAATCAGTCGACTCAGTCGGCGATCTGCAGGGAAACCATCGTGCCACAGGCCACCGATCTGACGCCCTGACACGAACAGCGATCAGCGCGGTGGGTCGATCGCTCGGATAAACCCAAGGATCGCATGCCAAGCATCCTGATGCGAGATAACTTACGACACTAGTGCTCCGTTCCCATCGCCGCAAAGTGCAATATTCTGCTTGCGCTTATGTGTTGACTGTCATCAAACGTACTATCGAAATCGAAATCGAAACCCAACACAATGATCCACCTTGCTGTCCTGCACCTGGCAGCCACGGCCCTGCTGCTCGCCGGCACCACTGCCACGCACGCAGCCGCACTTGCCACTGGCGGCCGCCACCGCCCATCCTCCTCCATCTTCGCCCCGTCATCATTCGCCGCTGGCCATCATCAACAACAACAACATGTCCTGACTCGTCCTTCCACCACTCGCACTCGCCCCAACCACATCCACGTCCCATTCGTGCCCAACGCTGCCCGCCTCGTGCACGACCATGTCTTTGGGACTCAAAAGCCGTCGTTTTCCACAAAGCAACAGACACCTCCTCCTCCGATCTACACGTCTCGCCGCAACTACAAGGTCGACTCGCTCCCAGGCATCCACCTCGACGACTCGCAATACACCTTGTACGCGGGCCACCTGCGCGTCGACAATCTCAACTCGACCCAGTTCTTCATGTACTATGAGCTCGCCAACAAGACAAAGGACGTGCTCGTATGGCTCAACGGCGGGCCGGGCTCGTCATCGCTCTTTGGCCACTTTGTCGAAAACGGCCCGATTCTCGTCAACTTTACATCGGGCGCACTCATCCGCAACCCGAATGGGTGGCACGCGGCAGGCGCCAATGTGTTGTTTCTCGAAAATCCCGCGGGTGTTGGCTTTTCCCATGTCGACTCGGACACAACCGTGGTCAAGACCAATGACGATGTTGGTCAACAATTCACGCGGTTTGCGACCGAGTTCCAGCAAGTGTTTGGCAGCCACCTGCACTGGTGGATCTCTGGCGAGAGCTTTGCGGGCATGTACATTCCATACATGGCCAAGCACGTGCTCGCACACAATGCACAGCACCCGCACGCGCTCGTCCGGTTGCAAGGCGTGGCCATTGGCAATGGCGCCTACAATTCGCCGTGGTCCGAGCCCGTCAACTGGGTGGATTTCCTGGATGCCGAAGGCCTGATGCTGAACCCGACAGGACGTGCCCGCCTCATGGATGCACGCAACACGTGCTTTGATGCGCTCACCAAGCGCGACCCGCACGTGCCCCAGTCTGCGTTCCCATCGTGTCAGTGGATTTCCGACACGCTCTTCAACCAAACCCAATTTCTCGCACTCACAAACAACACGCACTGCTTGCCCTCGACATTTGACATTCGCGTCACCAAATGCAATGCGGGCGATCCCACCGACACGCCTGCGCAATTCGCAACCGAGTACCTGAGCCAACGCCGCGTAGCGCTTGCCCTGCACGCCGTTGCCGCCAATGCGCCCGCGCGCAATTGGACTTCGTTCAACCCTGCCGTGTACGCCAACTTGAACGAAAACTCGGACCCGCCCAGCGCCGACTTGCTCCCGGGCCTGATTCGAAATGGCGTGCGTGTGCTGCTGTACAATGGCGACAAGGATTTCATTTGCAACTATGTGGGCACCGAAAACATGCTCGAAAAGTACCTCGAGTGGGAGGGCCAAGTTGGGTTTGGCCGCGGCGTCGAGTGGCAAACGTTGGAGGGAGGCTTTGGCGTGTACAAGAAGGCAAGGGGGTTGGCATATGTACGGGTGCGGGGGGCAGGGCATATGGTGCCGTTTAATTTGCCGAGGGGAAGTGTGGCCATGATGAGAGCGTTTTTGCGCGGCGATTTGTGATGGATGCATTACTTTGTTCTTCTTTGAGTATGAAATAAGTCCATGTGAATACTAGTACATGTCATGTCGCTCGTTCGTGGTTTGCTTTGCTGGTCACCTCATTTGAGGTATACATATATATATGATAACTGACGACTGAGACACACACACGAGTGAGACAAGATGATCACACTGTAGCATGAAATTAATGGAGGTTTGGCTGCCTTCTCATGTGGTCCTGAGATAAATAAGTATGTGGAACCTCCGATTCTCCATGGCCCCGAAGACATTTTGTATATCGTTGAGAAATGGGAGCCAAGTTTAGGTACACATCAAGCAGACAGGTCAGACGGATCATCAACCTGGGCACGCTTCGTTGCCCTCCATCAAACATAGAACATCCAAGTGGGTGGCTCCTTGTCCATTCTTGTGTCTCACGCCCAAATGGCAGAGCATGCCACCATCAATATCTACGGCGCCGACTGCTGAGCGCTCCACGAAACAATCCGACCATCGCACATTCATGACGTTACCAGCACCCGACACCGTCACCACTATCACCGAGCCCCTCTTGCCCTGCACCCAGGCGAGCACTCGGCCCGCCGACGTCAAGTCATTTGCCGAAATGAAAAGCCTTCCCCTTAGTACCGTCGCCAACGACTGCGTTAGCAACAACACTTGGTATACAACACCAATCTACCTCCTCAAGCGTTCTCCGTTCTTCCTCCTGCACGCCCTGGTGATGGTGTTGTCGCCATCCACAATCGCACGGGCGTATGCAGGCCTCAGCGCTTGTGCCTTGTGGAACACGCTCATCCTTTCGGCATTTCAGGATGTGGGCGAGTGGCGGATCGTGTACTACTGGGCGCATGTTGCAGGCAAGGTTGTGTTTGCGGGATTGGCTGGGTTTTTGGTCAAGTACCGGGTGCAAGAGTTTGTGGTGAGCGGTGAATACGGGGATCTTGTGAGCACAGTATTGGAGGCAGCCATGGCTGTGGGATACCTTGTACTCGAGGCAACGACATCAGAGTGGTCGCAGGGGGCGGAAATCAAGAAGCGGTTGGGGATTCGGTCTTGAGCTTGTGGAGCATCCGGACGATCACAAGGAATTTCGGTGCTGGGTTTGCATGATGTGAGACATGCCAATACAAGTCTCGTTTGACTCGTTTGAATGTCATTCGCCTTCAACAATTCAAGTGCAAAACGACGCCAAAAGTGGGTTGCTTCTTGCGGTGGTGTTGATTCTGTTGCTGCTTTCAAGATTGTGTACAAGCCAGCCAGTGGCCCGTTACTAACGTCAATTTCTGTACCTTCAATTCAATACAAAACCTGTCTCCAACCCACATTCACCACCTGCCGACAACACCCACACATGTTTACATCAATCGCCAAAATCATCAGGCTCTCTCACCCCATCCCGTTCTCCAATCCCCAAAACATTCGACCAAACCAATCAACCATACCCGATGTCGACATCCACGTCCGTTTCCCCACCGGCAGTGGCCCAACCCGACACTCTGCTTCTCGCCTCCAGCAAGGTCGAGCCGCAAGCCAAACTCCCTGTGGCCGACACGCCCGAAATGCTCACAAACACTTGGTCAACGACACCGAGCTTCATCGTCTCGGAGCACATGCTTTACTTTTACCTTGTCGGTTTATCCGCCCTGTTCAACCGTGAACCAGTCTCGCCAGAGATCTACGCTTTTGTCGGATGTGTATCGTGCTGGCACTGGAACATTGTCGTTTTTCGGGCATTCTGCAACTTGGGCGAGTGGCGCCCCGTGTACTATTGGATTAATGTGGTAAGTGACATTGCCATGGTGACATTTGCAGCTACGTACCTTGCGCTCGCGTTTGTGGTCGGCGACAACGATTCGGATGTAGCCAGTGTGGTGTTCCGATTGATTGGGGCCGTGTTTGTTGTCGGTTGTGTCGCACTTAATGTCTTCATCGCGCCACCGCGGGTTCGTATTGCGAAGTGGATCAAGGAGAGGAGGAGGGAGCGTGAGCGGATGCAAAATGCTGGTCTGTGAGGACGTTTCGTTTCATGTTTGGCATTCTGTCCAGAGAGTGAGACATGTGTTTATGGATGAATCGTGTTCTCAAATCAGTAAACTCTAGCTGGTGGTGTTTCTCTACTCGGGTGAGTTACATGTCTCTCTCAGATCGCAATGGCACTTGGCAATACATCTAATCTGTCGCAGTTGCCATCAATGTATATGTACAACGCTCAAGCTCAAGCATCGCCACGCGAGAGTGTGCCCGACGTGCGATGATGTCAACTTGCGAGACTGACACATCAAGATCAATGACACTTTTGCGTGTTCCATTTCTCACTCTGTATACTTGAAGATGGCATAGCACTATGGAAGCATTGCAATTGGTACCCGATAACCTTGTGTTGTCATCCTTGTAGTAGATATTGGCAACCCTGAAATGGTACCAAGTTTGTCGGTGCAATTGAAAAACAAAAAAATGCCTGTGTTGGCGTGCGTGTTCTTGACATGCCGGCGCTGCGGTGAGGTGAGAGTATGGTCGGTCATTAAGCCGGTCCATTGGGTTCCTCATGATAAGTATTGTTGAGAGCAGTGCCAAAACTGAAGTCAGAAGTGGACAACGTCATGGGCTGCGCTTGATTGCCTTGCGGTTTGCTTTCCGCTCCATCTCCTCAGGTGAAACCTGCTTGTGCATGCAACGGTAGTCACCCACATGCTAAATATTTATATTCCAAGAACGAACTGCCCATCCTCACGATCGGAACTCACCGTTTCACTCTTCTTGGATGTGTTCTACTAAAACCACCACCATGCTCGACCAAACCACTCAATTCATCATGGCGCCATCCGACCCACTTCCCACTGTGGTCCCAACCGACACTGGCCTCTCGAATGTCTCAACCGCCACACCCGAGATCACAAACGCTTGGTATTCGACACCGCGCTTCATCCTCGTGAATCGCATGGCATATCTTTTCGCTGCTGCCTACGCGATAGGCTTCAACTCAGTCACCATCCCATTGGATAAACGCGCTTATGGGATGGAGCTTGTGCTTGCTCTTGAACACGGCTATTCGCCAAGCATTCTGCAAGCTGGGCGAGTGGCGGTCCGTGTACTACTGGGCATATGTGGCGGGCGACATTGGAATGGCAGCATTTGCCGTTACCTTCTTTGCGCTTGTGTTTGTGGTTGGCGATACCGATATGGACGTCGCAAGCGTCTTGTTGAAAGGATTTGGCACGGTGGCCATGGTGGGTTGTCTCGCACTCGATGTCCGGGCGCCAGGCCGGGAGATCATTGCAACATGGATCAAGGAGAGGAGGAGGGAGCGGGAACGGCAGCAAAGGACTGGTGGAGTTGTGAGCACGTTGAATGTTTGACAACACAAGCAAAAATCAAGTGAGAAAAAGAAACGCTTCAGTACTTGAGTGATCAATTGGTCCCTGCTCTGAGGATGATGTGAGCTGCTCTCTGCATTGAACGCATCTCTCTGTTGTACATTGATTCAATAAGTATGCGAGTGCTCCGACCACAACGGATTGCAATGAAAACGATTTCGACAACCAGCCGTGCCAAATGACTTATGCGAGCCGACAAATTAAAGCCTGATTCGGGCTGGTTGCGATTCAAAGCGGACTTTCACATTGCCATGTTACTGACTGAGAACAGCACAAGACTCTGAGCAACACACACAAATTTACCTGCCCGACTACGCATCCAACTTTCACAGATGCCCATCCGACCCGAGTCATCGCCACCTCAGCCTGGGCTACGGACCGGCCCGCGGTCGCCCATCCTGGCTTTGCTCTCGCTTTGCTGGATCATAGTCCCGAACGCGTACTACGCATTCAACGGCACAAAGTGCCAGCTGTATAACCTCCTCCACGGCCTCGCCGCGCTTACCGTGTACTCGTATTTTGCGCATGAGCGGGTGCGGCTCGGGTGGGAGGGTAAGAACATGTATTACACGTACTTGGCGGCGACCATGGCCAGTGCGGGAGTGGTCGGTGCGATTTTGGCTCTCGGCAGAGAAGGGACAAGGAGTTTTCAGAAGACTGGGGGCGGTGGCGAGGATGGGCAGCCAATGATGAGTGATTTGGTGTTCAGATTGGTTACAGGTGCAGCAGTCGCATGTGTGGTTTTGCAGGGAGCAATGGTGACTCGGCTGGCGAGACGAGTGATTCAGCCAGAAGGCGGTTGGGACAAGCGGTGAATCGTATATTGTGAAGTGATGTTTCCGTCCGTCCAGTACAAGACGCCGCCCACGTATCTCTCAATGGTGATTAAATCGACCATCGTCATTCCTCCATTGCAATACTTCCCTTTGTGGTAACTGGTAGCATTCCACAAGGTCTCTGCCCTTCCATCGATCTGCGGGCCGATACCTAAGTTGGGGTCTATTGAACCATCGAAAGAGCTTTGGAACTGTTTCGCGCTCACTTTTGCCATGACTCGACGTCTGTGAGTACCCCGGTGTGCTGGGCAGGCATAAAAACAATACATGTGAACATCAGAAGACTTTCTTGAAGAGCACTCGAGTGATTGGAATGAATCATTCCATACAAGACGCCCCGGGCCGTCTGCTGCTTGAATACTTTCAACAACTTCGCGCAACTCAATGCTTCCTCTGCACACATTATCCAACACCGTCATCGTGGGCTCTGACCATGACCATGAGCAACCGCGCAAAGAAAGGTTCATTTTATTGTGCTTTCGGGACCGGAGAGCGAAGAGTGGCTGACTTGGCCCTTTCCTTCCTTGAACCGTGCATGTATAGGCTTGGCTTTCGAGCTCGATTGGACTTGCGGACGATTCTCCAAGTGTACATCGACAAATGCCCGGCCTTCATTCTCACCTGCTTCATCGTCGCCAACGCCTACCTTACGGTCTTTGGAACGCAATGTTTGCTGTACAACCTACAACATGGGATGTTTGCTCTTGGTTTATTGGCGCCCGTATTGTACGAATTGGCAAGCAAGCACCACAAGAGATCCAAATGGTATTATTTGGCGTTCGTGATTGTGACGCTAACGAGTGCCGCGGTTGTCGGCGCAATGCTTGCGCTAGGCAGGGAGGGGTCGAGGCAGTTTGGAAGCACCGACAAAGAGGGAGAACAAGGGTTAATGATGAGTGCGCGAGCGTTCGTATTGGTCATGGTTGTGATGATTGTCGGTGTGGCCGGCATGGGCGTGGCAATGATGGAGCTGGCGAGAAAAGTCGCCGAGCGCGAGCCGAGGCTGCCTTCGGAGAGTGTGTGAATGCGACGATTGCCGTTTGCTTGGTCTGTTGAATTGATGTAAGAGTCAGTAAGAGTGTACCGACGTCTGTTCGCTGTAAGCGGCTCGAGACCACCTGTTGGCAGCGGGGACGGACTGTCTCAGCCCCAGCGTTCCCGCGTGTGAGAGCGAGGAGAACATGCCATTTTCATAAGAGTACTTGGCACTTATATTTCATTTGGCTTGTCTGCTGACTGTGGCTCACAACAAGAGTCTCTCATCCAGCGATGCGGTTCATCTCGACGATAGCCACATGGAGGCGACGTACAAATGGACTGGCCATCCCTCATGGCCCAACCCACAAGTGATAGGTCTCTCAGGCAATCCTCGCTTCATTTAGACTTTCCCACACACATAGACGTCTCTCAATATGATCATTCCCACATCTGCCATCTTGGTGTGTATCCTTCCCTTTGCTCGCGCAAGCGCAGCTCGTCGACGATTTTACTTCCCCCTTTGCCCGGGAGGGCACCAACTCTTTGCGCCTTTGGCGCGGGTGGCGACCTTGTTTCTGGAGTCTCTGGCGGTGTCTCCATCGTACGGTCTGTTCATCGTAATGACTATCCATGCTTGTTGCTGACCGATTTGATACGCTTGACTCGCATTCGATACAGGCGACATCCGGCTGGTGGTCTGAAGTCGTTGCCCCGCCTACCTCGTGCAACGACCTCACTGGCAAATCGCTCAAGTTTGCCTACACCTCGGCGACCGCGGGCCAACGCACGGTCGAGTTTCACATGAAAGCGGCCTCATGCCAAGGTGCTCGCGCTGCCACGGCTGTTGCGCGCGTCAATGTTGTTGCCGGTGCGGGCGAGCTCACGGTGCCCATGAGTGCGTTTGCTGGCGGCAATCCTCGGCTCGGGTTTTGCGTTTGCCTTCTTGGGCCCATTGACAGTGAGGCGGGTCGAGATTGTGGGAGGCTCGACGCCGCCTCCAGGTGACAATCGATGTGTCTTGTCGAGCGCGGCGGTCGGTGGATGCGTGCTGACAGGTTGTGGCCCGAATGGTACGCCGTGTTCTCCGACGTCAAGTGAGACAAGCGAGGAATCATCCCGACCTAACAATTCCCACTCAGGTCTCTGCTGCAGTCAATACGGCTGGTGCGGCTCCACCTCAGCCTATTGCTCGACTGGTTGCCAGTCGCAATGCAACCTCACGCCGGTGCTTGGGCTCCGCAGCTGCGATGCGACCACGCCGCCCTCCACGATTCCGGATCCCACGCCCAATGCTCGCGACTGGGTGCCATCGACGGCGCTGACCAATGGCCGATTCGAGCGCGATGGATTTGGATCGTACCAGTCGTGCGGTTGGCCCTCTGCGATTGCCTTGACCTACGATGATGGACCGCATCCGACTCTGACTCGTACGTTGTCTGCCTGGTTACTCTGCGAGTGTGTCGTCTCGAGCCCCAACTCATCTATAACGCTATTCCTCTCAATACCACAGCCACCATTCTTTCTGCTCTTGCCACGTCCAACATCAAAACCACCTTCTTCTGGCTCGGTTCCCTCATTCGCGACAACAAGGCGCTTGCCCAGCGCGCAGCCAATGCCGGCCACCACCTCGCTTCGCACTCTTGGTCGCACCCAGACCTCACGACGCTGTCAGCCGCCGACCTCAACAACGAAATCACGTGGACCGAGACGGAAATCCGGTCTGTGGTCGGCTTGCGCCCGCGTTTCTTCCGCCCGCCCTATGGCAACATCAACCAAGCCGTTTACAACCGCCTGACTGCCGGTGGGTATCGCGTGATTCTGTGGAACTTTGACACGCTCGATTGGATGGCCCAGACGTCGGAACAGGGTATTGTGGATCAGTATCGCACACAGGCCGTCAATCCGGCGTCCAAGTCGTACATTACGCTGCAGCACGACATTCAGCAAAAGTCGGCCGCGGTGGCGGGCAGGGTGTATGCCCAGGTTAAGGCCAATGGGTTCAAGCCCATTCCCATGTACATTTGCTTGAATGAGTTTGCGTACCAGAGCTGATTGTTTGAGTATTGTCTTGTTTTTCTGTTGCAAATTTTTGAATCATAGATACATAGACACTCTCGAGTGTCGTTTCTTCTGCCATTGCACATTCCCTAGCCCTATGGAGCTGCGGACTCCTGAGCCAAGTTGACCCCGCCGGTTCTAGGTTCCTGTGAGAGAGACAGCGAGAGAAGAGACAGCGGCTGCGGGTTTTCGGAGTCGTGACGGCCGGCATAAATCTCGCCCGCGGTCTTCAACAACAATCATTCGACACACAATTGTCATAACAAACTCGACGCATTCAGTCCATGCCATCATGTCCGCATTCAACAGCACCCAATATCCTCCGTTTGTCCAGCCTTCCACTTCTGCCGCGGCCACGTCCGGTCCATCAAGCTCTCCCTCTCCCTCATCCTCGTCCTTCTCATTCAACCTGGGCTCCGTTTCTTCTACCAATGCCGCAAGGTCGCTGCCGCCCGTGACGCTTGCCGAGCGTTCGAGCTTCAATGTGACATCGTCGCGGCTCATGTGTGCCAATGTGCTGGCGTCCAAGGAGGCGTTGCTGACGCTGCACGTTGCTGGACGCGGGCCAATGCCGCCAGAGCTGTGTACAGCAGCCTCCTCAAGTAGTACCGGCGATGGATCGAGTGAAATGGTATTTTCTACTTTGACGGTACACTATAGTGCTGGATCAAACCCCGGTGACTCATGACAGTCAATGAAACTTGTTCCAGAGCCTGACTGCCCTCCGACTTGCCGCCATGCGCAAATTATCTGGAATTCCCGTTGCACCCACCTCATCACCATCGTCGTTATCATCCACCGCCGTGGGCTCCGGCATTCCTTCAAGCACGGCCACCCCACCCATCATGCCACGCACCAACCGGCGCGCACCTCCTCGTGCACACGCCGACGACGACGACGTCATGTGGTCCTAAAAGTCGCCCCTCGACACTTTTCGATCCGCCTTCTTTTTACCCGCCAACTTCTTACCCTCCAACCTCTTTTCCTTGTGTGCACTTGCCAACCCCGCCACTTTTTTCCGCTGCTGAGCGCTTGTTTCGCGTGGAATGTAGCCCGCCTCGACAATCATGGCGTACAGCTTGTCAATACACTCGTCAATGTTTTGGCGCTGGGTGCGGAATTTGTCGCTGGACACAAGGAGGTCGCCTGCCTTGTTGATTTTGGAGGCTTGCTGGGCTTGCAGGCGGTCGAGGCAGTAGGTGGGGAGCCAAGAAGGAGGTGGGTCGAGCGGGAATCGCAGCAGGACCTTTGTGTTGACTGTTGGTTACATGAGTGAGAAGAACGCAGGGATTTGGTTCTCATGGATTGGAATATGGATGTCCATGTACGTTTGTTGACATTTTGGCCGCCGGGCCCGCTCGAGCGAGCAAACGAGAGTTCGTAGCTGTTGTCAGGAATGTCGGAGCGCTTGAAGTTGTCAATCCAGGTGCGGTCGGGCAATGAATTGTTTGGATCGGGGTTGCTGCTGCTGCCGAGGTGCAATGTGGTGTAGTGCAGCGGTCGGCGGGCAAGCGAATGACTGACGACACAACTTGAAGTCAATGGGAGGGGAACTTGTCTTGCCGACCGGACGAACGCAGAGGATGATGAGCGGAGCATCTGGCCGAGATGCCGAGCAACGGCCGGTGCTGCCAACATGATGGCGAGCGGAATGTGAATGAGTAGCTTGTGCAAGTGGTGTAATGCTCAATGTAGGTATAGCTCCTTGTCCCATGTCCCGACGATCGATGCGACATTATTGTTCTGGCCCTCATGCGCTCAGCAGACCCAGCCAAGTGCCGCCGCGACGCCGCGCTGCGTCGAAGCCACCCGACCCAGCTGCCGTCCCAAATCGAAGGAACGATGACAGGTAGATGTTCAATGCAACCCCACCCACACACCATCCAAGACACGTTACGCACTCACTCGCCACCCAGCTACCCGTCTGCGCGACCGACCCCCGTTCTCCTCCGCCTCGGCTGCAGATGCGGACTGCTCTGACCACGCCTCAGTCGATGGGGCCGCAAGCAAGCATCTTCATTGACGGTGGATGCGCGGGGAAGTGGGGTACACAACAAGCTGTGACATGATACATGATATGTACGACCGATCCAGCCGCTGGGCACCATCCACAGGCGGGGGCCTTCTGCGTTTTGCGTCGTAATTCCGGCATTATGCCCAGTTCTCGCCCGGCTTGGAACCGGCCTGCACCATCTGCGGCGCCCATCCGGATCCAAAACCCGTTCCCAGCAAACTTCTGCACTGTTGGATAGGGGTAGCCATCGCCAGCGCCTCTTCCGCGCCGTTTGTCGGCGCTGTCGGCGCTCGTGCACAAGTCAAGGTTTTCAATCCGATTTCGTCGTTGACGTGGCGCCGCCTATTTGCTCGAGGGACGTCCGACCAGCCACCTCAGCATAAGTGTTTGTCGAGCGCCAAAACGCTTCCGCTACGACTGTGACCAACATTCGCCGTCATTGGCTCGGTACATCGCTTTCGTGTATCAATGCTCTCTCCCGGAACCGGATTCTAACTCTATCTCTGCTCATGCGCGTCCACAGCGAACATGTATACACTTATCGCCGCGTCATTTCTCGGTCTGCGGTCCCGAGTTGTGAGTTATTGCAGCATCTGAGGGCTTGCGAGCCGCCCATGCCAGTCGCTTGGCTGCCCGTGCTTCCGCCTGCCTTTGCGAATATACCTCGGCGTATGTTGTTCATTTATCCATCTTATCACACTCCCATTTGCTCACTTTCGCGTTTATTGATTCATTCTCTTCACTGTAGTCGCCGATTTTCGCCTCAACACCGACCAGCACGCCCACACACTCCTACGGCCTGGCGTCATCACCCAAGGCTGATGTGGCGCATGCGCCCCCCGTCGCGCAATCTTCCCCAGATACTCCGCCGCTCGATTGCCCGATGCGTCCCCACCCGCCTCCGCCGGCCGGCCGCCCACACTGTCGGCCGACACTTATTGGCGTTGCTCGCCGAGTAACGATTGGCGCTGACCACGACCAAGATGGCCAAATCAAAATGTACCATTGACGCCGCATCCAAGCCAAAGTGATTGCTTATGCGTCGTCGCCTGCTGTGTGCATTGCCCGGGTTGGCATGGACAAGGTCGATTTTCAGCTCATCAACGCGATTGTCCAAATTGGCGGCGCATCGGACGCCACGGGGATGGCATGCCACGTGAACGTCTAACTGGTCGGAGTAAAGGCTCGTGAAAAATGGTTCTCGGGCAACCGTGCTGAAAGGCGCATTGGGCGGGTATCAAGTGGCCATCTGTTTGAGGAAAAACCACGCCTCGTGCCGCATTTGAGGAGCGCGGTCGGATTGCTCGGAGGAAACTGGGGCGTATCTGAATATTGGCTATGAAGCTAATCAGATTTGGGAGCCCGGGCTTGGAAAAGAGGCGGACGCAGACATCATGGCGAAACGTCAAGAGAGATGGCCACCCAGACTGGGTTCTGTGGGCGCACAGTCGAGGTGCACGGGCAAGGACGAGTCGACTCGGAGGCGCATCAATTTGGGGCAAGCGTCGGTTGGTCCTGGGCGCTTCACGTTGGATATGTTGCTTACGCTTGGTGATGGACTTCCCATTGTTTGTGGTTCCCATCGAGTGCATTCCTTTTGTCGCTCATATTATTTATGTTCCAGAGTTCGCACTGGCCAATCCGCCTCCAATTGAATTATGTAGATCCGCCACCTTCGAAGCAAAAGACTTGGACGAAGGACTAATTACAGCACGCCGGCAGTCAGGTAGGTGCGCTTCCACAACGCGTCCCAGCATTCACAACTGCACCCGCGGACCCATCTCGGAGCTTGCCATGGTGTCATTGCTGGTCACTATGAATCCATTATGTTTCTTTGACTCAGCGGTTGCATTAGAGAAGTGGATGAAGATTGCCTGGGCAAAATGGGTTGATCTGTGATCAATGGTTTTTCCGGTTTATGAATTTTTTATTAGGCAGTGCATCTTTTTTCGAGCAGCAGCGGGCCTGCAGGGGCATGGCGGGCAAGTGTGCCCCGGGACCGAGGTACCGGCCTTTGAAGGTTGTGCCGTGAAACCCTTCCCGTCTCGTTGAAGTCAACCCCCCGAAAAACTTGACTCAGGCACCTCAGGAAAAGCCCGCGATCTGTGATTGGACCAAGCAAAACCGGGCCGCAATGTTTTGCCCCGTTTCTGTGAAAATGATCTCAGATCGCCACTAAGTGCACATAGGCCGACCCCCATTTTGCCAGGGTAATCTCCACCCACTTATTGCACGATGCACCTCATGATTATTCAAACACGATTCCGAACACAGCTCCTCGTCGCTGCTCGCGAGCGCGGTACTGTGACAAGTCCTGTGTGGAGGCATCACAATGCGGACTGACGAAAATGCTAACATTGACACAAAGCGTGGCCACGGTGCCTGGAAATGTGACCCACCATCTTTCCATGAAAATAAGTAAATAACACTCGATCAGGCACACCACAAGAAATCGCTCAGAATCATTCTGCGCATACATTGCGCCATTAGGCCAAGTACGTCAAACTCAGCTTCCCGCAACACTGCTGGCATTTTTCGAGAACACAATGGATGACCTCAAGTACTGGGAATCTGCTATATCGAACCCATGGATATCGCATGACTTTGACGTTGATTTGATGTTGCGGATGAATCCAATCTTCATTGCTCTCAATATTTTGATTATTGTGATCAATGGGTCTGTTGCGTACACTACCGTCCGACATCCGAAGCTTTACTCTTCGTTGCTCGCTGGTGCATCGACCCGAATCTTGTTCTCGTTATGGTTCTGTCACTTCCACACGAGCGATTTGCCCAGCCCATTCCCGATTCGCTAAATTAGCTCGATTCAACCTCGTTTCCAGCTTTGTTTACATCGTCCTTGGCGTGGGCCAACTCATCGTTCGGCTACTCCTTCAAATGCGTGAGGCATGGAGCGAGGTGAGCGTGTTTCGTTTCTGCACAGGTTTACTTCCGACGCACTTGGCGCTAAGTCTGTTCTGTACTACCAATAGCCGTCGTGCCTGATTCATGCGTTTCTCAACTGTTTTGTCGTTTCCGACATCATTTTCCACCTTGTCGCCGTGACTTTGGACCAAACCTTGTCAATTGTGTGGCTCCGACGCATTTCAGCATCGACTGCGTGGTGGTTCATGGCCGCATGTCACATTGCAGCTGGCCTTCAAACCATGATTCACTTTTTGCCACCATCACGTGTTTTCTATGTACGGAACGGATGGGTGCGGATCCATGTGTTTGTCTTGTCCAGTCCAAGAGACGGATGGAGCCGGTTTCTCACCAAGCATCGCCGACATATGTAGAACTTGGTGCATTACAACTGGCTGGGCAAGCTGGGCTGGAAGGACGGTCATATCCGTTGTCCTCTCAGTCACAATCACCATGTTTGTGTGCTACATTGTCATCTTTCTTCGCATTCGCCGAGTAGTGGTCGCAAAGTCGAAGACTTTGGTGGCATCGGAGGCGCATTCTTCGGTCCTGGCTACCTCGACGCGGCACGTACTATCAGCTTCATCCTCAGCCAAGGACAGCGGTTCCTCACGCCAGAAATCGCTGCGCGGGAGCGGGAGTGCATCGTCATTGAGATCAGCATTCGCCGCAGCCAAGGCGTCGTCAATCAAGCTCAATACCAATCGCCGTCATGGATCGCAGCAAATGAGCAAGGAGAGTCAGCTTCAGCGCCGAATCGCAATGCGTGGAGCGCTTGCTCTGATTAGCGCATGGTGCGTTGTCTCATTCCACGTTGACAGCGATTCCTGCGGTACCTTTCCTGCAGTTTGTCTAACAACTGATTCTTGCGTCCGACGCAGCCTCAATGTTTGAAAGTTCCTTGTACTACGGCCGTGAAGTGTTGCCTGTCGCCGTCGCTCATTCAGTTCGCTCTCGTCTTCCATCCGTTTAGTTCATCCCGATTCTCATTGTCTGCATTTGGACAACCATCACTTCTCGCCGGGCAGATGCCACACTTAGTGCGAGTACGTCCGCAATGTACCTGCCTTGATACTCTCTATCGGTAATTGGCAGCTAACCTGCACTGTGGGCACGCATTTGACCAGCCGTTCCTCTCGGTATTTTCTTGAACGCCATCCTTGATCCCGTGATTGCGATGAGCCAAGACAAGATTCTGCGCCGTGCTGTGCTCGAGTTATTCTGGATTCGAGCGGCGCCTAAAGACTTGACTGAATCATCGCAAGCTGCCATGGAGCAACCACAGGCACGGGGTGCAGACGGCAATCAATTTGTTTCTGTATTCACAAATGGCGCACCGAGCGTGGAAGAAAGTCACATTGAGCAGCGTAGCTGGGATATTATCTGAGGCGACTCTACCGCAGCATGGAGCAGGCAGTTTCGGAAGAATAGAAGTGTATAAATGAAAAGAGCTATCAAGATAAACAATACGAGTAACATGGGAATAATCGCCACTACTCCAGCCGCTTTTCAGCCGCCAACCTGCGCAACAACATTGCATTTTCTGCACCAGTTTCCTCGACCAGCGCCGTAAACAGCGAGTCGGGCCGCTGCAGCAACTCGTGCGGTGATGCAAACTCGACGAGCTCGCCATTCGACAGCACGGCAATGTGGTCGTAATCGATGATGGTGTTGAGCCGATGCGCAATGGTGAGCACGGTGGCGTGTGCAAAGTCGCGGCGAATGGCGCGTTGGATTTGCTTGTCGGTTTCGTAGTCGCAGCTTGCCGTTGCCTCATCCTATCATAGGTATATACGCAAAGTTGAATGAGTCAGTTCAGTGTGATCATGGCTCGCCACAGATTGCAAGGATTGTGAGAATCGTAACGTCGATACGCACCATGACAAGCACATTGCTCTTGCGCACCATGGACCGAGCAAGACACAAGAGCTGGCGCTGGCCCACCGACAAGTTGCCGCCGCCCTCTTCAACAGGAGCGTCCAGCTTTTCTGCGAGCGATTGGACGTATGGCTTGAGCCCGGCGCGATCCAAACATTCCCACAGCAAGTCGTCGGTTGCCTGGTTGAACCTGTCCAAGTTGGACCGGATCGAGCCCGTGAACAGTGTTGGTTCCTGGACATCACACACACAAAAAAAAAGTCGGTGAGCACACTCCCGACGTTTGGCAACGGCCAAGATTTGATGTCAAGCGTACCTGCGGAATAATGGCCAACCGTGAGCGCAACTCGTGCAACCCCAACTTTGCAATATCCAACCCGTCAATCTCAATCTTGCCCTCCCTCAACTCGACTAGCCTAAACAGTGCCACAATCGAGCTAGATTTACCACTACCGGTGCGACCGACAATGCCCACTTTGCTGCCCGCGGGGATCGTGACGTTGATCTTTTTGAGCACGGGGTCGAGCTCCTTGCGATACGCCATGGTGACATCGGAAAACTTGATTTCGCCCTTGTCTGGCCAACTGGGAGTGGGTGGTGACACGTCCGTGATGGCCGGTGCTTCCGACTCGAGCTTTTCGGCATAGTGCCAGATGCGCTCAACAGAGTTCATTTGCGTCTCGACTTCGACGGCTTGGCGCACGCACCAGTTGAGGTTGCTTGTCACGGAAAGAGCGTACGACTACGACAAGACAAACACACATCAGCTTTGCGATTGGCAATGCGGCGAATGAGTTCAAGGTGTAAAATGAATGACTGTCGTACCAGAGAGAGACCAACGAGCTCAACTGATGTGCCGCCAATGTTGATGACACCAAACAAGCCTGCGAAAAAGATGAGTGCGGATCCAATCGATTCGAGGCGAATCGAAAGCCAACGTTGAGCGCAAATTTGCATGTAGTATGGGCGGTTGTTGAAGTCGATCGCTTGCTGATTCACGTCGCGGAACCGTGCCTCTTCACGATACTATTTGACTCAATGTCGTGTCAGACAACCAAAAGCTCACAAGACGGGTAGACGGGTAAAAAGAAAAAAGAAAAAAAAAACAGTGGGGACGTACTGCACGAATGGTGGTCAATCCAGTCAGCGTCTCTGCAAACCCGGCATACAATGGCGACCGCGAAATCGAATCGAGTCGCTTCAACTCGCGACTCGTGCTCCTGTAAAAGAGCTGGATGTACCAGTACACGACCAAGAGCGGAACGAGCGGCAGCGCAAAGATGGGCGTGGCGACAATCATGAGCACAAATGTCGACAAGCACGTTGTGAGCGTCGAAAAGAACATCTTGACGGAATCCACAAGCGTATTGTCCATGGCATCCTGGTCCTTTGACAAGCGCGACAAGATGCGCCCCATGGGCGTCGTGTCAAAGAAGGCCATGGGGCTACGCATCACACCATACACGGCCGCACGGTGCAAACTCGCCGACGCGCGCACGCCCGCGTACGTAAATTGGATACCGTTGAATACAAAAGAACCCGCTTGCGCGACGGCCCATGCAAAGTACACGCCAACATAAACGCCTTGGTCGATGGGGAACCTGTTTTGCGTCCACCAGGTGAGCCACAGGTCATTGCCGACGCGGAAGACTTGAGTAAGAATGAGCACGAGGGCCAGGACGACAAGCGTGCCCAGGCTACCCATGGCACGAGCGTAAGCCGAATAGACAGCAGCGTCGACCGATCCAACGGCACGGTCTTCGGCTTGCATAAGCTTGGCGTTGGCCGCGGGCTTGGCGGGCGATTGCGGACGGTCATTGTCCTTTTTGGATTGGGTCGAAATCTTGCGTTCGCGCATGCCATGGCCAGCTTCTTCAATCACATCGGCGGGTTTGATGACGGGCGAATCCGCGGGACTGGCACTGGCGCTGCTTGCGCCATCCTTCTTTGCACCACCAACACTCAACATTTGCGCAGCAAACTCGCCGCCTTCCATGGCCATCAACTCTGCATACGTGCCCTGCTCAACAATCTTGCCGCCACGCATAAACACAATGTAGTCGCAGGAGGGTACGTGGTGAAGGGCATGCGTAACGAGCACCCTGGTCTTTCCCTTAAGCCCTTCTGCGATTGTCCGGAACAGGTGCTTGCCCACATGAGCGTCAACGGCAGCGATCGGGTCATCTGCGAAATGCGGTGAGCGGTTAGCTTAAGACATGACACACAAGGAGGGAGTTGCACGGGTGGGTTAACGAGTGCAGACGTACCAAGAAGCAAAGTATCGGGATCAAAGTAGAGCGCGCGCGCAAACGCAACCCTCGCCTTTTGACCGCCACTTAACGTGATACCACGCTCCCCAATCTCGGTCATCTCACCTGCCTGCAACTGCTCAATGTCGCGCTCGAGCGCAGACAGCTTGATTGCCCTTTGGTACCTTGCAGCGTCAAAGTCGAGCCCGAAAAGCACATTGTCCTTGAGACTGGCATTCATGACCCAAGGCTGTTGCGGGCAGTAGCCAATCGATCCGGCAATTTCCACGTCGCCCTGGACGCGGCGCATTTCGCCGACGATGCCGGCCAGCAAATTCGACTTGCCTGCGCCCACGGCACCGACAATGGCCGTGAGAGATCCGCGCGGAATGGTCAGCGAGATGGATTGCAAGAGGTTGTCGCTGGGGTTCCATTCAAACGCCGCGGGGCCGGAAATCCGGATGGCGGTGGATGTCGAGTCGAGGGGTACGAGTGTGGGCTGGGTGTCGAGTTCTTCGGCGAGGAAGAGAGACTTGATGCGTTGCAGAGAGACGTTGGCGTCGACGAGGAAGGCGATGGTCATGGGAATGACTGCATGATGTGCAAGAGAGAGTGGGTCAGTAAGACTGTATGGGCCTGGTGGCTCTTGATGGCGGTTGGTGGGTTCAATGAAAAAGCGACATACACATGAGCGGCAAACGCAAGACGTTGAAAAGGGCGAGCGACGAAAAGACAATGGGTGCCGACAATTGGTTGCCCATGGCGTAGTAGACGGCAAACACCAATGTAGCAGACATGGCCGGAATTGCCTGAGCAACACCTGCAATGTGGAAAGATAAGTTTGCGTCAGTCGCGAGAGCGATAGCAAAAATAAGCGCACATGGAATACATACCATTGATACTCGCACGCCAAATGTTCATCCGACGAACAAGGTCGAGTTCCTTGAGCCGCAACTCCATGACGGCATCCGTCATTGCTGCTTCCCATGACATGAGCTTGACAATCCTCGAACCTTGCAAAATCTCGTTCATCAACTTGACTCGCTTGTCCGTGACCAACTGCGTATCCTTGCGCAACGTGGTCATGTACTGCGCCAACTTGCCTTGCACAGGAATAAACGCCACCATGAGCGCCAACCCAGCCAGCGCGGCCACGCCGAGCATACGGACAAGCAACGTGACAATGACAATCACAGTGATAGGCGCCAAGTGCGCATTGTGCGTATACGGCAAAATGAAATCCAGCTTGGTTGCGTCTGTCGATACCATGTTGGTAATGCGGCCCGCTGTGAACTCGCTTGCGCGCGCACGAGCAGATAGCTTGAGCGATTTGGCGTAAATCATGCCTTGGAGACCCGCACGCAGCCGCATGCCGATTTGCATGCCGACGATAAAATAGCGCGAGTTGAAGAGCGTGGTGGCCACTTGAAAGGCAAAGATGAGCACGACGAGTAGGTAGCCGTAGCCAGCAATGTACTCAGAGTCGCGGCGGGTGGCTTCGGGTTCGAGCCGACGGGCATATTCGGCTTTGAGGTACGTGAGGAGCAGTTCAAGCATGACGGGGGAGGCGATTTGCGTTGCGGTGCCCAAGTAGGCGTAGATGCCAGAGAGAACATAGTCCCAGCCATAGGCATGCCAAAATGCCTTGAGCAGAGATGGCGTGGGCTCTGTTGGCTGCTTGCCAGCTGCTCCTTGGGCGGGCTTGTCTTTCGAGTCGACTTGCGCAGGCATGGGCCCAGGTGGCTTGCCATGGCGGACCGTAAATGCCTGGACCTGGTCCTGCCAACGATCCGTCAAGAGCTGCGTGTTGAACTTTGACGTGAGCGGATCAGGCAGCTGGTACATGTCCTCTTGTTCGAGCGGACGAGTGTACCCGAGGCGGATGAGCCCGGTTTGCCAAGAGAAGAGCAACCGCGAGAGTGGGTTGGCGCGAGTATCGGGTGAAACCTTGTCGGCGTTGCGCAGGGCATGGTGGCGGGCTTCGAGGTCGATGGCTTCAGATGACGGACCTGCACTCGGAGGGTGCAGGAGGCCCTTTTTGTCGTCAGTGGCGGGGGCGGGAGCCATTGTCAACGTTGAAGGGAGTAGCGTCGAGTCGAGTGGAAATTGGAATCAGATGTCTGTCCAACAGCCAAACCAGAGCTGGATGAGGGAAAGACAGAAATGTACGTGGGATTGGCCGTGACCGATGGGCAATTGAGGTCAGACAGTCACGGTCATGGGCGCTGGGCAATTCTTGTACTGAGCAAGAAATCAACACACTTGCACTGAAATGACTCGAATGCGAGCAGTGTCCACGAATATCGATAGTGGACTGCTTACATAACGGCAGTCAACAATGCTTGAGAAGAGCAAAGATCACTCAGACTTTGTTTTTGCATCGTGGGAAAGCGGGCGCAAGTAATAATGAAAACAAACAAAAAGTCTTCAGCCATGGGTCCAATCCGCAAAACGTCGTCCACATGTGCCCATGCAGCTTTTGCCATCACTCAAAGAGAGCAAAACCGGCGGTTGGAGCCATTGTTCTCGCCATGTGAATTGTGAACCTGCAGATGCTTTGTCATCCAAAAGCAAGCCATGAATAAACAACTGCAGGGTCGGATAATTGGACCACGTGATGCTTGCAGTTGCAGTTTTTCCGACGGAGACACATATTAACTTGTGACTCACTCCCCCGCCTCCCCCTGTCCGTCTTTGTACATAGCTCAGGATTCGCGTGTGCATGCCACTTGACAGGAATCAGGCATGTACGTTATCGAACAGCAACATCATAAGGTATATTGGGAATCAACGCTCTCGCCCTACATGTTGGTCACACACAGCTAACCCCTTGTTCTCCGCCATGTCTGGTTCCATTCCGAGCTTTACGAGAGCCAACAATCTTTGTCCCACAATAGCACAGCATCCCGCTCACGACCCCATCTGCGACCAGGACCCCAATCTCGCCCACAATCAGAGGTTGGCCCAGAACTTCCTTTGCTCTGCCTTGAACCATGGCTTCGGCAACAACGGCAATCAAAAACACAAACACGACGGCCAAATAGTGTACGAGCTTGGTCACAGAACACACTTGGAACCACCCTTTGCGCTTGTAGCACGTCGCAAACACAATGAGCCCAACACACAGCACGGCGTGCGTGGACAGAAAGACAGCGTCCAGTTCCGGTGAGATGGGTGACAAGATGGAGGGCAAGAGCATCACGCTTGCACAATGGTATGCTGCTGCGGACAGGCTGAGGCAAGCGAGTAGCACGATGGCGGTATGGACGGGGAGACAGCGCATCATGCTCGATGAGTGGCGCCGTGGACTCGGCGCTGCTGCGCGGGGGCACTTGGCGACTGGACACGTTGCTGATGGAGACATGACTTTGAGCATGGCGGATTGGATCTGTTGAGGTGGCAGCGAACAGCACGCAAGCAGACTCGCGGGACGGGCAGCAGTATTTATATGTATTCCCATCGAATGCGGTTTGTAATCTGATGATGGCGGATCCATTATCGGCATTTCCGTGCGTGGGTAGAAGTGCGGATGGATGTTTTGGCTCCCCACCGGCGGTACCGGATTTACACAACCCTGTCTCACTTCGTGCCAAGAACGTGTTCTTGCTGCCGTTTCGGTTTGCACAACGCATGCTGTAACTTGCCTCTCTCTCTCAAATCTGGAAACGGTTTGCCAATTGCTATGTGTGCTTGAGAGACTTTCTACATGCTTACCGACACGAGATACAATTGACGAACTTGCTCCCACGCTATCCATGTCCATGCCAGCCCAGGTTACGACGAGAGGTCGAAGGGGCACGTCCATGAGGATAGCCAGGGAAATGCAAGTTCGCCCTCATGTTAAGACAACGAAGTTGAAAGTCCTGTTGCTGTCAGGTTTGTCTCACACGATCAAATCGCATATGTTGTTTATGTACCATTGAACAAGGCTATCTTGTTGATGCAGAGACTGAATATACTCTTTTGGCTCTAATAATATTAACATACCGAAAAGAACCGAACACAATTTCGCTCATGTCCCCAATACTGGATAAAGCGTGCGTCCTGATTGTGCGAGATAGCGGGCAAAGGTGACGGCGGACTGCCGGGAGCAAAGTACAAGGGAGGCTAGAGGATTGGATTTCCACAAAACGGCACCAAAGGGATATCACGGCTCAAACAATTCCATTTGGTTGGCATGTCCTGGGGACCATGGGCGACGAAGAAAGACAAGGCGGCATGGCAAAAGGTCATACTGAGATTCGAACTCAGGTCCCGAGATTCAGAGTCTCGTGTGCTAACCGACTACACCATACGACCTCTTCTGTAAGAGACCCGATTTCGCCATCGAAAACTTTTCTAAGTCCATGTGCTGGCGATTTGCTTTGGTCAAGAGCAAGGTCATAGTTCACGCGATCGGAACGACACTGGTCAAGATGGCGAATGTGTATTGGAGGAATGCGAATCGCAGGCACGCACACGAGGACTCTTTCACTTGTTGGTCTCGCCTTCGCAACCACTTTGACTTGTTGGCGGAGCAGCCGAAGCACCTGGGGCAGCAATTGGTGGCACCCTGCGATACTGCGCCATGACCTCGTCCATGATGGCATTGCACATTTGTGCAAACGGGTTTTCCTTGACTGCCGCGACTTTACCGACTTTACTGCCATACTTGCCCGCCAGCTCAAACTCGCTGACGGCCTTGTCCTGGTCGCCCAACTGTTTCATGACGACACCGCGCTGCGTGTGTGCATTCTTGAGCACCCACGCCTCGCCCTGCCCCAGCTCGATGGCCTTGTCGAGATCGAGTAGGGCGAGATCGGTTTGGCCGAGCAACCGGTACACTTGGGCGCGGTTGTTGTACAACGACGCGGCGTGCGGGCAAATGGCGAGTCCTTGATTGAGATGGTCGAGGGCAGAGTCGAGCTGGTTTTGCTCGGCAAGTTGGATGGCCTGGGTTTCGAGGGTGCGGAGCTGGTCGGCTTGTGACGGTGAGAGCGCCGCTAGTGCCTTTGCGGATGGCGACTCGGTGGGGGGCAACACGGGCTCCGGGGTGGCGACGACGGGCGGGCCGCCGCCAAAGATGAGGTCAAGGACTTGGGCGTCGCGTTCCGAGATGTTGCTGGTCATTGTGTGTTTTTACGCAGGTTATGGCATTCATTCAATGTTCAAAGTTTGCAATGCAATGCAAGGCTGCAGAGCGTAGAGAGTGCTGCGTACAACTTGAATGTGTACGTATCCTCACACATAAGTGTTCAATGAGAGACGGCAGAACGGATGAGCTCTTCCCACAATGTACCATGTGGATTCGGCAGTGAGATCGGCGGTCCTTTCATCTCTCAGCTCATGATCCGAAAACTCAGAGAATTTATGCAATGTTTGAGATCAGTATGGAAGAAACACTTCCTTGTTCGAAACGGCATGAGAAACTGAACTTTGACTCGTCGCAATGGATTCCTCACCACCATCGCCAACAGAATCCCCAACGACATTGGCAGCCCAGTCTGGTCCAGGTGCCACGCCAGGGTCACATGACCATGACCAGCACTCGCTGCCCACTCTGCCCCTGCTTGATCCGCCAGCACACCCCCAATCCACCGCCGCTGCCGTCGTGGCCGCCACTCTGCACCCGACCGACCACCCGTTCGAGGCCGACCTGCTGCGCGACCCTTACTCGCCCCGCACCTGGCTGCGCTACATTGCCCACAAGGAGGCCCATGTCACTCTCGGCACCGTCCCGCACTCGCACCTGGCCTTGCTGTACGAGCGCGCAACGCACCACTTGCCCGGGTCCTACAAGCTGTGGAAGGCCTACTTGGACTGGTCAGTCGTGCGCCTGCGTGCCACGCCCACGCCGCCAGAGCCCAACGCCCACTCGTGGCCCCGCACGCTTGCCGTGCAGCGAGTGCTCGGCGCCTACCAGCGCGCACTCGTCACCTTGCACAAGATGCCGCGCATTTGGCTTGACTTTTTGTCGCTCGCAGTCAACGAGTACCCGGGCGAGTACATGCCCGGCACTCTCCGCCAGTGGTTCGACAGGGCACTGCAAGCGCTGCCCGTGACGCAGCACGACCGCATCTGGGAGCTGTACCTGCCGTGGATCAAAAGATATCCCGAAATTGCCATCCACGTGCACAAGCGATACCTCAAGCTGGACCCGACCCACGCCTCGGCCTACGTGACGCTGCTCATGGACTCGGGCAATCACGCGCTCGCCGCTACCCATGTGCTCAAATCACTCGACTCGGCCGCCGTCACGGACGACGCCGTGCGCACGGCCGCACTCTTTGACAAACTGTTTTCGTTGCTCACGTCCCATCCGACTGCACTGCCTGCGCATCTCGCCGAGCAAGTGTTGCGTGCCGGCATTCGCCGCATGCCCACACACGCCGCCAAATTTCATGTGGCGCTTGCGCGCATGCACTTGGCCAATGGACACATGGACCGTGCACGTGACGTGTTTGAGCAAGCCATGCGCAGTGTCGTGTCGTTGCGCGATTTCACCCAGGTGTTTGATGCGTACTTGGAGGTCGAGGAGGTTGCTGTGCAAGTTGGAATCAAGCGGTTGGCAAAGCTGACCAAGCGCGCGAAAAAGAAAAACGCAGACTTGGACCCAGATCTGAAACAAGAGTTGGACAACGTTCAGGTGGATGTCGACATGCGGCTTGCACGTCTGGACCGGTTGACGCGCGCGCGGCCCGTGCTCGTCAACGACGTGTTACTCAGGCAAAACCCGCACTCGGTGGGCGAGTGGGTCAAACGCGCGACCGACCTGGTACCTGGTCGCAACACGTGGGAGCAGGCCATCAAGACAATTCATCCAAAGCACGCGGTCGATTTGGACAAGGTGTGGACTGGGTACGCGCGGTATTACGAGGTCGAGTGTAAAGATGTGGAGGGTGCGCGGGCAGTTTGGGAGCGGGCCGTCAAGGTCGATTTCAAGACGGTGGGCGAGCTGGTCAGTGTGTGGACCGAGTATGCAGAGATGGAGTTGCGAGCGGCCGAGATTCAGAGGGCGAGGGATGTCATGGGCAGGGCGTGTTCGGTGCCAAAGGGAGCGGCAGCAAAGGCGGTGGATTTCAAGGATACGGTACGCGTTTCTTTCGTTGATACCTTCCGCATGTCTTGTTGTTGTTGCTCAGTTGTCTAAACTCGTTCTCGTCGTCGTGCTACATCAGAAACTCTCGTCTCAACGCCGCCTCTTCAAGTCACTGCCGCTTTGGTCATTCTACGTTGACCTCGAAGAGTGCTTTGGCACGCGCGCCACGGTCGCCGCGTGCTATGACTCGATGCTATCACTCAAGATTGCCACGCCCCAAGTTGTTGTCAACTATGCCCTATACCTCGAGTCGCAAGGGTACTGGGAAGACGCATTCAAGGTGTACGAGCGCGGCATTGCCCTGTTCCCTTACCCGATAGCTCAAGACTTGTGGGCCGTGTACATTCCCAAGTTCATGCGGCGGTTTGGGCTCACGGTGGATCTCCCCGACGATGGGCTAGGCGGCGACTTGTTTTCAACCCACGCCGAAGACAATGACCAAGACGACCAACGCGCCGGAGCCGCGGCCAGCACGCAGGATGGCGACGGCGACTTTGGCATGGCCATGGAACGCCTGCGCGACCTATTTGACGCGTCTCTTGCGCTCTCCCCAATGCCCTTCCGCTCGGCCCTGTTTACCGCGTACGCGGCCGTCGAACTGCGCCACGGGCTTGCCCGGCGCGCCCTGCGCGTGCTCGACCGCGCCCTGTTTTCGCCCACACTTGCCCTCGATCCGCCGCTCCGCAAACCCATGGTATCACTCGCCGTGCTGATCGCCTCGACGCATTTCGGGCTGCTGTCTGCCCGGCCCATCTACGAGCGCGTGCTGCCCGGGTTGCCCGACAAGCACGCGGCGCAAATGTGCATGGAATGGGCCGCGCTCGAGTTGCGCGTGGGCGATGTGGACCGCGCGCGCACGCTGTTTGCGCATGGAGCAACGCTCGTGGAGCCCAGCTCAAATCCAAAGTATTGGGCCATGTGGCGCGCGTTCGAGGTCGGGTATGGCAATGAGGAGACATTCAAGGACATGTTGCGGGTCAAGCGCAGTGTGGCGGCAAAGTTTAATACGGATGCCAATTACATTCGCATGGTGGTGGCGGGCGAGCGGGCAAAGAGGGAGCGGGAGAGGGAGGCCGAGGAGAGAGAGAGAGCAGAGAGGGAGAGGAGGGAGAAGGAGAGGCAGGTGCAATTTGTTGCGGCGAGTTCGAATCCGGCCAAGGTTCCTGCGGTGGAGGGTGCCAAGGAGCAGGGCGGAGTCGGCGAGTTGGACGATTTGGATCTCATGGACGTGGACGATGACGACGAGGCCGACGAGAGCGGTGCAGGTGACGAGGTTGCCGCCGATAAGGTGCACAGCGTGCAGCAAAAGGCCGTGCCCATGAGCTTGTTTGGCAAGTTGGCCGACAAGATTCAGGACGAGGAAAAGCAGGATGCCAAGGAGGTGACGGGCGCCAAGGCTAGGTTGGCAGCTGCCAAGAACAAGTGCTGACGGCGTCCATCTGCTTTTCCTGGCAACCATTGGAGTTTTCCCTGTATTTTCTACATATAAAACTTGATCGGTTGGTCTCACTACCAAGACAGCCATTCGGCCTGTCTACCGGGCATAAGACATGTGATGGTGGAGAGGTAGGTAGGATACTTTAACTGTCTTGATTTTTATAAGCACCTGGCGTTCTTCGTTATTCCGTTGCTCCGCCAGTTGGGAATTTCCCGTGAGGCAAATGAGATCTCGGATTGCAGATGGCAGATAATAATCCCTTCTTGGTTTACTGAGCCTATCTTTCCCGTTACTTGTCACCGCCTCTTGTCAGAACAGCCTTCGACACTGCTTTCAGAGTACCTCTTGTCATGCATTTATTGATATACAGTACCACTCGAATGCCAACGGCCCATTTCATCCGGGGACAGGAAGGTTGGATGGCGTCACGCGTTTGCTGGAGTGCGGACACAACAAGATCAACAGCACAAGAACAAAGACTGAGATGCGCCCCACCCCCCTCTCCGACTTGCACGCCCTCGTGGTCGTTCATGGCCATCCTCACCTTGATCCGAGCTTGATGCACCGGAACCAATATCTCGCCGCCGAGAATCACGCGAAGACGACAAGCTAGTACCATGAGCAACATCCGCAAAGACGGCGAGTACGCCAAACCAAGTGCGCCCGTCCAAGATGGCGGTCCAGCCGCTGATGCTTCGAAAAAACTCAACATCAACCGATCCGAACAAAAGTTTGGCAACGTCAAGACAGTATCGCTGCAGCTCGCCCTTCCTCCAACACTCGTTTTCCTGTACACATTCATCACAGATATTCCTGTGACCAAACCATTTGAGATATGCTCACTCACGGAACGTTCGCGTCAGGTTTCTTCTCTTGGCCGGTCTCATGTCGGTCATTTGGGCAGCACGCCTTGGCGAAATGAAGGACATGGCCGTGCGAGAGACCAATTTAACGGCGTATTCCTTGGCAACGCGATTGGAAAATGTATGTTGGCGGCGGATACTTGGGCTCCATACGAGCAGCTATGGAACTGCGACTAACCCGATCCGATCGTGTGCCCAAAAGACAACCAGTGTCCGCATCGTCTCGTTGATTTGTACGTGACTGGTGGAGTCCCAGAGGGACCGCTGGTGATGCTGACTGCGGTATGGGCACTTACTGTGTGCTTGTGTCTCCGACAGCCCAGTGGTATGAAGCCAACTTCAAGGCATTCACGGTGTTGTCGCAAACGTTCAAGGCGGGGATCGTGAGTAGATCCGATTTTGACAAGCTATACTGGCTTTTGCTTGCAACAGTGCGTAGCAAAGTTTCACCAGCCTGTCGAGGAAGCCTGCTGCTGACATGACTGGACGCTACCCTTCGTCCAACAGGTCAAAGCAAACCCGACCATGACCGGGCTCGTTTTTGCAGACCCAGAGCGCAACACGTTTATGGCCATCTCTCGCATGGGTATGACTCCGAAACGGCTCCAAAGGAACAGGGGCTGACCAGGTTGAATACATGCAGACAATGGCTCATACACTTTCGAGTTGCAATCCACACCGTCGTCTGGCCTCACCTGCACCATCTGCCCGACTCTGTCGATTCCCACGACCGAGAAATGGTACTACCTGATTGACACGTCAAATGACCGCCCGTACTCAACGCCATACTTGCGAGCTGCGTACTCGATGGTCACGCGCCCTTGGTTCACCACGGCCATGACTGCAAACAAGACCATCTGGTCCGACTTTTACCGCCGGTCCAACGGACTCACGGGTCAAATGAACCTGGGCGAGCCGTTGTTTGCTGCAAACGGGTCAGGCGTTGCCTGGGGTGTCCTGTCGCTCGAGGCCAGTGCTCAACCCATCTCGGACTTCTTGAGGGCGGGCGTCGCTGATGCGCCCGACACTACTGCTTATGTCATGGATACAAAGTTCAAGCTCATGGGAACTTCGGCCAACGAGTCTGTGCTCGTGAATCAGGTGCAGGTCGCGGCTGTGAACAGCACCGATCCCTTCACTCGATTCAGTGCACCCACGGTGGTCTCTGCACTCACGAGCAACACGGAGCCTGACGCCAAACTGATCCGCACCCCCGAGTACTGGTTCAAGTATGCCCGATACAATGGCCAAGCAGGTGCCCATGCAACCATTGTTGCCGGCACACCCGCCTCATCCTACCTCGGTGCATTGGATCGTGTCCAACTCGGATTTGAATCCTCATTCACACAATCTATTCGCGATGCGTCGCTGATTGCTGTTGGCTTTGCCTTGCTGTGTGCATCCATCACCGTTATTGGCTTGCACAAGACGGTGATTCGGCCACTCAAGGACGTGTGCGTTGAAATGGTGATGGCGACCAAGTTTGAGTTTCAGGCCCTGACCGATGGCGCACACAAGATGAAGCCGTCACGGGTCATGGAACTGAATCGCGTGCAGTATTCGTTCCGAGCACTTGTGGCCGAGTTTGCGTCAGGCATCAAGGTATCGAGGACTTTGTCTGTGGCAGGCGCCAAACGGAGTGGCGGTGGGGACCAAGGGACTGGGTCGAGCACAATGGAGAGTAGCATTGGCTCCAAAGTGGCCGCGTCGACGGTCGGTGTGGTGGGTGCGCCAGCGACGAGAACATTGAATGGGAATCCCAGGAGCATGGTCGATTCAAGCATTTAGAGGAAATAGGGACCGCATAGAGTTGCGTAGGGCTTTCCCACGCGGCTGAGTCATTACAGTGCTGTGAACCCATGAGATTCACGTCACATTCTACATCTGGACACGTCTTTGAGAATTTCTTTCGCTTTCTGTGCCCTCCTAATTGACCAGTTTTTCCAGAAATGAAAACAAAGTGCTGGGATTCGTGGTAGCGACTGTTGCTTTAGAGCATCCACCCAACCCGCCTGACAAAGTCTCGCGGAGAGAACCACGAAAGTAGAAGTGATGTTTAATGACAATTAAGAGGGGTTTTGTTCGCAAGTTCAATCGCGTTGTGTTGTGTGGCTGTGCCAGCTTTGGACGCAGCACGCCAGGACGGTTTTGTACTCATAGCGAGCAGACTTGACTAAAGCCAGACAGTGCCCCCCTCCCCTCATGGTCTTTGCTATCCTAGATCTTCCGTGGCATAATGAATCGGGACCCATTCTCAGACTTGACCGACTCCGCAAAACCTGTCGTCTGAATCGCACGCAACCATGAGCAGCATCCGTAGCGGAACCGAGTATGGTAAGGCAAACTGCAGCACCGTCCCTCCTGATACTGGTGCCGGGGATGCAGCAAAGAAGCTCAACATCAACCGATCCGGGCAAAAGTATGGCAGCATTGCAACGGTTTCGCTGCAGTTGGCGCTCCCGCCGACCCTTGTCCTCTTGTATGTCATTGCATCATCACATTGCTCCCTTCGAATTCATCTGTACTCATGATGTTGAACGCATAGATTTCTTTCACTGGCAGGACTCATGTCGGCAATATGGGCGTCTCGGTTAAGCGAAATGAAGGACTTGGCAGTGCGAGAAGCCAACTCGACGGCATTTGCGCTGGCCACGCGGCTGGAGCATGTATGTAGTACGGCATGATGGTCAATGATGAGAATGTAGAGCGCAGCAGCTGACTGGCCGCTGGACCTCATCTGTACAGACAACGAGTCTCCAAATCACCTCTTTACTCTGTACGTGGCTGTGATCGGGGCAAACGGAGGTAAGCGGTGCAATACATCTCAACGCCTCCACTCATGGCGCTTGTGCCTTGGACAGCTCAATGGTACGAGGCCAACTTCAAGGTGTTCACGGCGCTGTCGCATACGTTCAAGTCTGGGGTAGTGAATCGATCCGACTTTGACAAGCTGTATTGGCTCATGCTTGCGATGGTATGTATGCACTCCAACGTTGCTGTGAGATTCAAGTTTCAGGTTGCGGGTGTCCTCATGTAACTGACACATCTCCTTTGTGCAAACAGGTCAAAGCCAATCCAACAATGACCGGTCTCGTGTTTGCTGATGCAGAGCGCAACAGCTTTCTTGCTATATCTCACATGGGTATGTACGCCTCGCCAATCCGAAAAACCCTATGTACCAAGTTGCTCATCTCATCACGAATCCAGATAACGGCTCATACACGTTCGAACTGAAATCCACGCTGTCGTCTGGCCTCACCTGCACCATCTGCCCGACGCTGTCGATTCCCACAACCGAGAAATGGTACTACCTGATTGACACAGCCACCGATCGCCCATTTTTGACGCCGTATCTTCGTTCAAACTACACCATTACCACACGGCCCTGGTACACGACTCCGATGGCCGCAAATACAACCATCTGGTCCGACTTTTACCGCCGGTCCAACGGACTCACGGGTCAAATGAACCTGGGCGAGCCGTTGTTTGCTGCAAACGGGACAGGAGTTGCCTGGGGTGTCCTGTCGCTAGAGGCCAGTGCTCAACCCATCTCGGATTTCTTGAAGGCGGGCGTCGCTGATGCGCTTGACACAACTGCGTATGTCATGGACACAAAGTTCAAGCTCATGGGAACTTCGGCCAACGAGTCCGTGCTCGTGAATCAGGTGCAGGTCGCGGCTGTGAACAGCACCGATCCCTTCACTCGATTCAGTGCACCCACGGTGGTCTCGGCCATCACAAGCAACACAGAGCCTGACGCCAAACTGGTCCGAACCTCCGAGTACTGGTTCAAGTATGCCCGGTACATTGGTCAAGCAGGTGCCCATGCAACCATTGTTGCCGGCACACCCGCCTCATCCTACCTCGGTGCATTGGATCGTGTCCAACTTGGGTTTGAATCCTCATTCACACATTCCATTCGCGATGCGTCGCTGATTGCTGTTGGCTTTGCCTTGCTGTGTGCATCCATCACCGTGATCGGCCTGCACAAGACGGTGATTCGGCCACTCAAAGACGTGTGCGTTGAAATGGTGATGGCGACCAAGTTTGAGTTTCAGGCACTGACCGATGGCGCACACAAGATGAAGCCGTCACGGGTCATGGAACTGAATCGCGTGCAGTATTCGTTCCGAGCACTTGTGGCCGAGTTTGCGTCGGGCATCAAGGTATCGAGGACTTTGTCTGTGGCAGGCGCCAAAAGGAGTGGTGGCGGAGGTGGCGAGCAGGGGGTTGGGTCGAGCACAGTTGGGTCGAGTGTTGGAATGGTGAGTGCAGCGGCAAGGAACTTGAATGGGAATCCAAGGAATATGGTTGAGTAGCAGGTACATAAGCAAGAGAAGAGGCAAAACCGCCGTTTGTCGTGAAGGTGGTGCCCATGGTGCAATCCTCAATGTGAATCCATAGGTTCAGTAAATATATACATGCAAGTACACACACGCCAAGGCCACCTCACTTTTGCTTGCCCTTGCCCTTGTCCTGCTTGCCCTCCTTCTCCTCCTCCAGCTTGATATCCCGCATCAACTTGCTCAACTGCTGCTGCTTCTCGCCGGCAACCCGCTGATTCCGCTCGGCAATCATGCGCTCCAGTTCGGGCTTGTACTCTTGCTCGTACTCGACCTTTGCCTTTTCCAAGGCAACAAGCAATTCCTGAGATCCAAGGCCCGTGACGGCGGAGAACTTGACAGGGCTGAGGATCGAGTAGAACTCGTCGAGCACGAGCGACATGGATTGGACAAACGAGTGCATGTATGGTGGGTCGTGGCCGTCGGGTGTCATGGCGTGCAAGGCGGCTGGGATTTGAATGGACGAGGGAATCGGGTCAGCAGCTTGTTTGCGTGATGCGATGCGAGCAAGGGAGGAGAAATGACAAAAAAACAAACTCTGGAATGCATCGTAATCCTTCATCCAATCAATGGCAAAATCGCAATCCAGGACGTCGGCCTTGTTGAAGAGGACAATGAACGGCAAGCGTGTCCGGTACAGGATTGAGCACGCGTACAGCATGTTTGACATGAAGGTGGCCGGGTTGCCCGTCCTGGGCGTATCGACAACAAACAGGACAACGGTCGGATACGACGCAGCCAATGCCTCGGTGATGATGGATCCACTGGCCGACCAAGTGAATGCCTCAATTTGGCCGGGCGTGTCAATCAAGATGTAATCCACGCTGTCCTTGCGCTTGTCCAACAAGCCCAACACTTGGTCAAACTTGGTGGTGAATAAGTTGAGCGACGTCAAGATTGCGCCGTTGGGCCCGAGCTGGTACTGCTTCATGACCTCAGGGTACTGCACCGTGTCGCGAATGTCAATGTTGGGCGTGTAGGGCAAATGGGTCACGGCGGGATCCAGGTTGACAATGTAGGGCCGCTTGGATTGCGAGTGCAGGTGTGCGTGCAGGCGCTGCATAACGGTGGTTTTGCCCGAGCCGGCCATGCCAATGAGCAGCACGACGGTTGGGACGTGTGCCGCGGCCTCGGAGGTGTCGGCGGAAGCCGCAGTGGGTGCTGGAGAAGGGGCTGAGGCGGCGGACATGGCAATGGGAGGGATTTTTTACGTGGAGTACTTTGCGTTGGGCGGTGAGTATATGGCATGTATGGCTGAGGGACACGAGGTAAGGCACATCATGACGGGAGAAACACAATGTCTCGCGGTCGGTCAACGAAGCGCGTTTGACGCTGACTGAGTGCACGTGATCCGTTGCCCCTTGCGTCTTCACTTCTCATGCTCGGCCGCTGCACACGCCACTCTCATTCATGCCAGAGCACAAAGGTGCAGTGGCCATGATGGCCATGCCGAGAGGAGAAATGGAATAAAAGGCTCTTGCTCATTGATGTATGTGTACGTCTATTTGTTTACCAGGGACCTGCGTCCCGTCCAAGACGCATCGCATCGCATCGCATCGCAGCAGTCTTCAGTGTTTGTGTTTGTGAGGCGTTGTGCGGCACACGCGAAACGGTTTCAATGTTCGCGGGGTTGGGCGCGACGGAGTCGTGGTAAGGCAGCACTCCCTGTGCTTGATTGGGAACTCCTTTGCTGCTCTCTCTTCGTCGTACTGATGAATGCACTCGATGAATAATACCACTTGTGGATAAATACATACATAAAGACTTGCTCTCGCCCACAAACGGCCGCCAGCAAACAAGTGCACACCTCCTGTTCCTATGTATAGTTGTCGTCAGTTTCCGATCTTTCTGCATACTAGACCTTCTTCATTTCGCAACACAAGTACATACAACATGCCAAGCACATCAACCCCAGCTCCACCGCCGGCCTACGTCGTAGCATCTATCCGGCCTACCGCGGTGCCCGACACTTCGGTTGCTGCCTCCAGCTTGGACAGCAACTCGACCACATACCCATTCCTTGCCGACGATCCGTTGGTGTCGCAGCTCGCCTTGCTCAAGCACCTGCCCGGCTCCGTCTATCGCACACTTCGTTCCGCACTGCCGCAATCGCTCGGATCTTTGCCCACCACCGAGCGCATTCGCGTATGGGCGGTGCGTGACACTTCGTGTAATACCTTACGAATTCATGTGTTTCGCCGCAACGTGTTGCGAGTCGTGGATTCCGAGCCCGTTGCCAACGACGCAGGATCCATCCCGTTGGACCCCATGTCCATGACCACCCCGAATAGCACTACCAACCCGGACAATGACTCGCGCCCGCCCCCGCCACCTTACGCGACGATTGCTCGCGGCGACGTTCCACTCGACTTGGTTCGCACTCTACCTCGCACCTCACAACCAATGACGACGCATCCGGAGCAGCAAAATGCACGCATCGTCAACATGCCCGCGTCCGCACCGACACTTGCCCGCGGCACACCCGTGCCCTTCTCCGCCATCCGTCTCGGCGTGCTTGCCATTGCGGCTAATCCCACTCAAACCTTTGTTCCGGGCGCTGCCGGTTCTGGCCAATGCGTGTGCCCATCCGACTCTGCCCTCGTGATTGACGACGGCGTTGACCTCCTCGATAACGGCACTCGCCCCGCCGTCTCGCTGTACGTCAACAGCCACGAAATCAAGGCACTGCGCAATTGGGTCACGCATGACTTGCCCAAGGCTCAGCGTGCAAGTGGCCGAAGCGTCGATTCCATTGGTGCGCATCACAAGCAGCGGTCGTCTGGGTGCGGGTCGTGCTGCGAGGCTCTATGCTGCCCACGGTACGGCGGCGGATGGTCGTGCTGCGACTCGATGCTGTGGTCGTGCTTTGTCACGGAAGCGTGCGCAAACTTGTGTTCGCTGGTGGCCAGTTGCTTTGAGGCCATCTTTGATGGGTGTGGCGCTGCATGTGTGTGTTGTTGCGAGACGACGGGCCAGATTGAGTGCGATCCAGAGTGTTTTTGCTGTTGTTTTGCATTGTTGAGTTGAGAGCGACGTGCATGATGTATGAATCCGTTTCAGTTTTGGGATTGCATGGCACACAGAGCTCTTGGGCACACGAAATGTAGGAGCGATAGGGATTATGCTATATGGGTACTGTACCCGATCATGATGCCGATAGCGGATTGAAACAGAGCTGAGCAGGGGTCACGGTATATTTTAAGAGACATGTCTCTGAGCTGAGATCACACAATGAAGCATCCGTCTCATTCTTGCATCACATCTGCACGAAGGCTCGAAGGGGGGGGGGGGAACTTGTTATGTAATAGGGCGGCCGAGTCAACTGAACCAACTACCAGACTCCTGAGCAGCGAGCGATGACGACAAAAGATGAATGACGGCTGTGCTTCCGACGGAAAGGAAAGGACGCGACGCTCAGAGGAAGTGCTTCCTGTTTGAGAAGCGAACTTCTGGCAAGTTGGTCTGGAATTCTATAACGTTAAATGATCCATGTCGATGGGCCGATTGCACGATTCCAAAAGACCTTTTAAGCCGTCTTCTCGCGGGCGATATTAATCACTTGATGGGAGACTTCCTTTCTTGGGTTTCGCTGCAAGTTGCATAACCTTTGAAAAAGTCGTTAAAGACTGACCCCCTCCCCATTCGATCACGGTACACCATTGCACGCCAAGCTCCATCGTCTAATCAGGGTATTACAAAACAAGACAACCATGACCGCTGATTCTATGCCGCATATCGTTGCAAGGTTCACCCCCAATCCGCCCCTACCGCCGCTTATATCGGACGCGGTCGCACAGAGCTCAATCGTGCTCTACACCATCTCGCTGACAACGGCATTCATCACGGCCTGCTCACTTGCTCCAAAGGTTTTCCGCATCGTGCGCAACGGTCAGCTTGGTGGTGCCAATGCATCAGAAGAGTGGTCGTCGCCTCGGCGAATTGGCAAGATCCGAATCGTGCTACTCTTCCTTTGTGCCATCATGTACTTTTCCGATTCGGTCAGCACCATGATTTTCACGGTGTCACTGTGGACTTCAAGGACCGGAAATGTATGTTTTGTTCCACTGTCTATCTCGTTTGGTGGGCGAAGCTAACACGATTCGGTAAACAACTCGTCATTCCCATCATGATTATCGACGCGACACGGATGGCACCGACTGTTAGCCTGCAGCCATGTGGATCGTTCGCCTCTTCGCCAACCCGATCGCTGGCCCTCTGGTCGCATCAGCAACGACATTCCGTGTTTCGGTCATCATTTCGACAAAGCCCAAATGGAGGATGGCGCTTATTTATGGCAGTATCGTCGCCAGCACATGTGTCACCGTCACGCTGTGGATCACTTTCATTTCAGGCATTGCCTCACTTTGGAACGAAAATCTGAGTATGCTGGCCGTGCATGAAATTGTCACAAACAGCACGGGTTTTGTCAACAGATTTTAACGAACACCGTTCTCATGCTCCAGTCACTTGGCTTCGCACCCCAATCGCGCCTCAATGGGCTGGCTTTTTGCCGCTTGCCATTACGGCATTCTCCCTCGGTGGCGCAATATGGAGTCTCAAGGTTGCTTTCTCGGATCCAAACGCAGCCATGAATGGAGGCGGAAGTTCTGGCGGATCAGGGAGCAGTGGCAACCAGCCCGAATCATCCAAGACGACGATTCCTGACTCGGTCAGTGCATCGACAAGGTCACCTGGACCAAAGTTGTCGACCGTTGCTTCACCAGTGAGCGACCTGCAAGCAACCTTGCAATTGTCGTTCAAGGCGATTGTACGTCCACAGTCGATGCTGTGCCCACAGGCATTGGATGATGATTCACCCTCTCTGCCATCATGATTCACTGGCAGTCGTTCTTCATGGCCACATGCTGGATCATCTTCATTGTGTTTGCCACCATTGACGACCGCCCACTCCCTGTCCGTGGCCACGCCGTGCGGATCGTGTGCGCTACATTTGTGTGTGCAAGCGAGGCGAGCTTTGAGTGGATCTTGTCCAAGGCAAAAAAGGTGGCAAAGAAGCAGCGGGAGCAGCATCAGCCTGACAAGTCGGCGAAAAGCGTTGCTGCTTCTAAACACTCGCGGAAGTTGTCGGATGTGTAACAGAGTCATTATCGATTGTCGAAAAAAAAAAAAAAGCGAAGGAAAACTGGTAGAGTTTCGTTTGTGTACCTGTGTAACTTGTGAATGAATCGATTGAATGAGGACATGTTCCTTTCTTGTTTACCCTTCCGTCATCCAGCCCTAAGCATCATCTTCAAAGTATCAATAATTGTCATCAGTCACCTTCGACAGTGTACCGCGGCCGCAGTTCCCCCCTTTCACCACTCTAGCAAGTGGGACCTTGCCGAGAATGTGATAATGGCATGAACATGCTTGTGGCTCAGACAAGGGTTTCCCATCTGTAATCGACGAAAAGATAACCCGCAAGTCCTCGCTTCACTGTTCAAGCATTTTCCATTTGCTGAGAAACAAAAGAAAAAGTAATTTATACAGAATCCAAACAAGTGCTCCACTCGCGCCTGGTCCCATCCCCATCGTTCGTGCCGCATCTCACTCCGTCTTTGGCTTTGCCTCGTCCTTGACATCCTCCTTCTTGGTCAGATACAGCATGCGTTCGCCATACCGAAGCGCAACAACGGCACTGTACGCGAAAAGTCAGATGGGAGGTGAGAATGAATACACTGACCATGGGCGTCAAGGTCAGAGAAAATAATGCACCTGTTGAACAGCAACCAACCGGTCGGGAAAAAAGTCCAAGTGATCCAAAACCGCTTGAGAAACACGCCCGACAAGACCACGGCCAATCCTATGATGCTCTCATTCAGTACCATAAGCGTTCGCCTCGCAACGTCCCTTGGCTTCAGGCGTAACATACCAAACAAGATGCAATGTGCAATCAAATTCCTCGGGTTCCGATACATCATGCCGCCAGCCACACTAACAACCACGGCCGCGAATCCGGCCATCCTGAGCGACGTCAAACTGCCCGCCTGGCCGTACGCCAAGACGCCGCCGCCTACGAGCAGCGCCACGTATGCAACAATGACCATGTCGATACCACGCTCAAACCCGTCAGAGAAGAAGAAGGGGTTGGCAATCACGGTCGGGTCCACGTTGTGCTTGACTGCAAGGCGCGCGACTTGGTCGGGCGTCAGTTTGGGCTTGGCTTTGGCTTGTTCGGCTTGGCGGGCTGCAGGGTCGACGAGCTGGGTACCCGAGTTGTCGGCTTCGGCGATGGCCTCGCTGTGGAGGAGGGGAGGGTTGACGTGGCGGGGGCGGTTAAACGTGTCGTACGTCGGGAGGAAGGGGACAGGTGGTGAGTGGCGGCCACACCGGCGGGAGGAGACATACACGGTGGGCATGATGTGTTCAGCGAGAATGCGGTCCATTGTGATAAATTGTGAGTGGAATTTGGTGTGTTGGCTCGTTGGAAAGAGAATGGGTTTGATTCATGGGCGTCGGTCATGAAAAGTGGTTGACGAGGACGAGGACGAGGCCCTTTGTGATGAGAGACAAATCGCTGGCTGCGAGACAAACGTGTTCTGACTTGTGAGCAGAGGCATGCAGGGTCTGAAACACTGGCACTCGAACACGTTTCTCGAAATCCTAGAAAAGTCTTCTCGATGGTTATGTAATGATGGCATGAGCTCCTCAATTGCTGGAAGTACAATACGGTATCCTGTCGTGGACCAAGCGGCTTTCAGTTGCCCTTGAAGCCAAATCGTCAGGCGGCTCAACTCCAAGACGCTTGATTCAAAGTTTACGGTCGTCTTGATTGGTACAAGTTACGAGTTCATGTCCAAGTCCGTTGCATTCCAAGACCGGACGACCCGCCATTCATGCTGCACTTGTGATTCCGCCTCGACTAATGGCAATCACCAACCGTCACCTCAGTTGCCCGTCATCATTCAAGAGCGCTATTCCCAGCCAGGCGGCTCGAAAAAAAAAAAAAAAAAAAAAAAAAAAAAAAAAAAAAAAAAAAAAAAAAAAAACGCGAACGTGAGATGACGCCGGCCGGGTATGCTTGCTAGAATGCCGCACGGGCGGGATGGCAAGCGTCAAGCGACATGAGCAAAGTAGGTAAGGGGGTATAGCGAGCGAGTGGGGCAACTGTATTGCGTGCTCAGGTATCTACAAGTAAAGCAAACGACGACCAATCCCAATCTTCTCACAGCGACATGAGATCCGCCAACTGATCCACGGCTGAATCCACACCTTTTGCCATACTAGCTTGTGCCCGCTGCCGCTCCTCAAATTGCTGTTGCGCGGCCAAGTTGCGTGCACGAATCTCGTCGCGGGAAAGCCCCTTTGGTGGTGGCGGGGCAGCAGACTGTGGGTGGGAACGCGGATCGGTGAGCGTCGCGATGCCATGCAAATGCGCGGGGAGAAAATAGGGTGGACGACGTACAGAAGCTGAGTCGGAAGGTGCAATAAGTTGTGTCATGACGATGGCATCGAACGCAGCATCTAGAGCCTGTGCAACCTCGGTGGTTTTTGCGCGCGAATGGCGCGATCCGGGTTTGCTTGGCTCGCTTGATGCGCCAGTGGAGGACGTGGACGCTGATTTAGCAAGTGCAGCGATCGGATTGGGTGATGTTGATGCCGATTTCTTGCCAGCCTTGGACACGGACGAACTTGCCAGTGTTTTGGAGAGGCGTGCTCGTGCGGCATCGGCGGCCGAGGCGAGTGCGGACGACGAGGATTTGGAGCCCTTGGAGCCCTTGACCGGCTTGGCGGCGGCGGGTTTCGAGTCCGATGTGCGCGAATGCTTGGCCTTCATGGTGTTTTTCAGTTGATTCTTGTGTCAATTCAGATTATCATCGCATACATTCAACTCGGATTCCTCAGAAAAACAACAACGCCACAGCCATCGAAGCATACAGCAAATGCATTTGAGAGTCACGTGACCGCGGTGTGATGTGTTGGCTGCCTGATCTTCTCATCGTTTGTCTCACTCTCATGAAGCATTTCAATGTTGTCTGTATTATCGAATATCACCACCGCCAACAATACTCTCAACTCCTCGCAGTGAATCATCATGAACACTCCACAGCCCGCCTCTTCTTCGTCGGCACCGGCATCTGCCGCACGCAAACGCTCACAGCCGTCCCCTTCCCCGTCACCGACCCGACCCGCCTCGCCCCCACCCAAGCCGCAACCCTCCCTCCTGTACCAAACCACAGTCCGCGTGCCCTTCCCCTCTGCCGACCTCGCATCCATTGCCGCGCGCGTCCTCACCGTCGACAAGCCGCTCAAGCCGCACGAGGCATATGCCACATACAAGGTTGTGGACGGCAATGTGTTTGAAATGTACGTCGGTGTGCGTGTGTGTCGGATCGATGGGCTCAATCTTGACTCTCGCCATGCATACATTCATTAGGGTGGTGCACGCAAACTCGATTCGCATGCTCAGGACGACCGTCAATGCCAATTTGGAGCAGCTCGTGTCCGTGACAAACACCATGGCCGAACTGGCGCCTCCCGGGATGGTGTAACGAAACGACAACGCCAAGGCGCAGTGGAGCAAGGGAAACGGGTGTATTGTTGGCGCGTGTGTGTACATAAATACTGCTACGGTTAGTCGATGGGAATGGATGACCTTGATTCTTCGTTTTTTGCGCAATCTGAAACAAACCCAGCGCTATGTACGACAATGCATGACCAAAAAAAAATCTACCGGCCGCCTTGGTGCTGTGTCGAATCTGCCTCACGACTCTCGCCCTCACCCTCACTTTGCCCACCGCCCGTCCACGGATCCACCAATGTCGGCGACATTGGCACCCCAGCGGGCGCTGGTGCAGGTGCGTGGTCATCACCCAAACGGACGAGCTCCTCCTCTCTCATGGGCGTCATGACATGCACTCCCCTTGCCACATCCACCTCGTCCCTCAAACGACTTGGCGGGCCGCCCCCGCCCGCCTCATTGCCCACCACCGATGTCACGGGCGACATTTCCACGGGCGACCCAACCGCACTGGGCCGCTCGTAATCGGGAAACTGGACCCTGCCCCATCCACCTGCGGGTGCCGTGGCCGTGGATCCAACAGTCAACTGGTTGCTTGACGCCGGCATATCCCTGAGCCACGCGGGGACCGCAACAAGCGGCGACGCTGCCGCTGCCGGTGCCGCTGTGGTCGCTGGGGCAGTCGACGTGGTGAGGAGCACAGGTGCGGTATCCACGCGCCGGATTTGCGACGTGGAGATGCGCTTGGACGTACCGTGCAATCCAGTAATGACCATGCGCTCGTTGTCGTCGTTGGCCGAGTTTGGCGGTGCGGGCCCGTCGTCTGCGGATGATGCAGAGTGCGATGACGATTTGGTCTTTGAGCGTTTGTTGGTGAACAGGTTGGACAGCAACCGTTTGCGGCGTGTTCCGGCAGCCCCCGGGTTGCCGACGGGCATGGACATGGTGCGATACCGCAGGGGTAGTCCCGAGGATGACGATGCGGGCTCGTGCACGTCCTGAGATGATGATTGTCGAAACAGCCCACCAAACAACTTTTTGCCAGCACTCGGCGGCCGCTCCACTGCGGGCGGCGGCTGTTCGGTTCCATTGGCCCAATCGCGAATCCACGTTGTTGTCCGCGATAGGGTCCGCGTAAACGGCACGGGCCCACCGCCGCCCACCACCATCTTCAAATCCTTGACCTTTTCCTCCAACTCGTCCACTTTGCCCTGCAACTCCTTTGCCCTGGCCACCGCCATATGATACTTGTCCTTCATGCGCATGTACCGCGCATACGTCTCTGTGGGTGCAATATCGTTCAGCGCATCTTGGGCTTGCTGCACCAAGGTCACCATCGCATCGTGTTGATCTTGCAATTGCTGGATTCGTTGGCGTTTGGACATGCCTGGCGTGGTGCGCATGTGCGACTGGGCAGCGGCCGCAAGTGGGTTGCCGTGTGCGTCAAGGGCAGTGCCGAGCGGTTGGGCTTTGGATTTGAGCCGTAGCCGTTGGTATTCAATCCATTCGGCCATAAAGTGCGAGCCGATGATGGATACGGGCAGGGCAATGATTCTATATAGTCAGACAAACAACGTATCGAAATCGAATGGGTGAGCATGTGCGGTCCTGGGTTCACAAAAAAAGTCAGCGTGTGTGCACGTACGAAACGCCGATAATCATGGTAAATCCAGCAATAAATTTGCCTGCGCTTGTTCTCGGCAACACATCGCCGTATCCCGTGGTTGTAATGGTCACAACGGCCCAGTAAAACCCGTCGGGAATGCTCTGAAACGGACTGGGCTCCTCTTCGATCCCATCCGCGCCCACTCGCATCCACATGCGTTTCTCGGGATCCCACCTGCCACGCTCAATCATGTGCATCAAGGAGCTCGTCACGAGAATGCCCAGCATCGAATACAAGAGCACGAGGCCAAACGCTTCTTTACTGCGCTCCACCGACTGCACTGTGATGTTGATGAGTGGCGATTGGCGCATGTGTCGGAACAGTTGAAAGATTCGGCCAATACGCAGGATGCGCATGACAAAGAGCGAGTTATCGGTGTTTGTGACGCGCACGGCATCGAGCCAGTAAGGGACCAAGGTGGCAATGTCGAGCAAGGTCAGCACACGGGTGAGGTATTTGAGGCGGTTGGGCACGGCGTAGATGCGGGCAAACAGATCGAGGGTAAAGTAGATACACACGACCAAGTCATATGATTTCCTATAGTACACACGGGATGTCAGCGATTCGACTCTGTGTCTATCCCTTGTCAAGTTTAAGGACGTACCAAGCGGGCTGCTCATAGTAAAACTGCGGATTGGTCTCAAGGCACACGAGCACAACACTGACGAGCACAATCAAAAAGTGCACGGCCGCATACATCTTGCTGGCCCGTGTACTTGGCGCTTCGAGAAACAAAAACAAATCCCTGCGAATCTCGGTCACTTGGGCAAGCTCGCGCTTGAGCGTCAGGTGTTTGCGGAGCAGCCTGTTGCGGTCCGAGATGGATTCCATTTCCGCGGCAATGTCTGGATCCATATCGTCGTCGTCCTTGTCATCCCCAGCGCCACCACCTGGGCCGTCGCCGCTTGGGCCTGGTGGAACGTATCCCGAGGGTGGCGATGCACCAATCTCCACATCCTCGTCCTTGTGGGCATGTAGGTGATCCGTAAAGCGGGCAGACGAATGTGTGTGATACGAGCGTTCCGACTCGGACTCGTCGCCCGACGATCCGGGCTTGGATGCCGGCACGCCCAAGTGCACCGCAGTCGCACTTCCCGCAGGCAACCGTGCAGCTGACAAGGCGGGCGACCCCTGTGGCGTTCTGCCGACCATTGAGGGCGTAGGGGTCGCCGCTGCCTGGCGCATGGACGGCGCAGGCGACGACGACGACAACGACAAAGGCTTGCGCAAGTCACGCTCCACTTCGGCTTGCAACTCTGCATCTGTCCACGTCTTGTTGACACGCGCAAGTGTCGCAAGCGATTTCAGGCGCGAGGGCGCAAAAGTATCGGGCAAGTCGCGGCGTGAGATCACGTCAAAGTATTCTGCATCGGGAGATATGAGGTCGGTGGCGCTCAGGTCGGTTGCGTTTGCGACCGATGACCCGCCTGTGGATGGTGGGGCCGCAGGGGTGGACCTTGGCGACGAGCGTCGGGACCGTGATCGAGAAGCGGACCACGAGGGAGGCTGCAGCAGGTTGCGGCGCTTGCCTGTGCCACCGCCGGCAGTGGCGTGAGTGGAAGAGGCCGAGGACCGGCGGGTGTCGGATGGTACAGGTTGGCCCCCGATACCGGGGTCTAAAGCGTCGTGGGATGGGGCACGGAACAGCGGGATAGGTGCGAGCTTTGTGGATTGCGACTGAGGGGCAAGCCCAGAGCCGCTACTGGTGGTGCTCGCGGCGGCAGGGAGTAGCGTGGACGAGGAGGAGGCGAGTGGAGGGGATGAGGAGTGGGTGAGCGGAATGGGAGCGGGCGAAAAGTCGGCGCCATCCTGCTTGCCGCCTGGACCAGCACCACTGCTGGACCCGCTCATGTTGATGACTAGCTCAGTGTAATGGAACCTGGAAAAATGTACGACGGTATTTAGAAACTCACTTCAAGCTTCTCGAATGGTGACGTTGGGCAGCGAACCAGAAACGAATAAGGCAGTGGCTCGACTCGGCAAAGGTGAGGGTGAGCTGACCATGGAATACACGGCAATTGCATCAAGTCGCCTGCATCTGGACCCGGTTAGGTAGCTATCTTCGCAGACATTGGTTAGTCACGCAGACTATGGTCGTAGATTTGGTACTGCCAACTCGAACTGATCAGAGCCCGGCACCCAGCTCCATCATTCATCATTCAAAGCAATGACAATGGCATGGCAGCCTTCCTGTTTTGTCGTATACGTAGTGCTTGCAATTGACCATTAATAATAAATAAGTAATAGCTTGTTTCGTTCCTTGATTTCTCTCGAAAGTCCAAGATCCATTGTACGCCAGTGTGCCCTCAGGCTGGCTGCCGCAGCTCCCCACAGCTCCCCGATATCCGCGAACCACTGGCAGCCATCCACTTGTTTGTTCGCATTGTTCGTCACAACTGAGCAGCAAGCACGTCCCACAGCTGAAGACAAGCCATTCGTTGATTTACCTGTGCACCATCCTTTGTACGACTCGACGCACTCACATGTGACATGACCCAAGCATGACTTCCTTTGGCGTCTTCCCCTCCACGAAACCCCCCATCAAGTCGGCCACTTGTTTGCCCGCCGCGAGTCCGCGCTCTCCTCACCAGCTGTCGCCCAAATTCCCGCCTCCCACCACGAGCGCACGCTCATCGTCCACCGTGACAACACGCAAACCCACATCCGCCGACGGATCGGACCCGCTCATCAAATCACTGCACCAGCAAATCTACCTGCTCGAGCTCGAAACCCGCTTTCTCCGCTCAAACAAGTCACTCGCAGAAAAGGAAACCTCCCAAGACGTGAGTGCCATTCGCCGCACATTCACGGACCAGATTGCACTCAAGGACGCACGCATTGCCGAGCTCGAAGCCAAGCTCAAGGATGCACATGCGCACCATGCGCGTGTCGAGGGCAAACTCAACGAGTTGGGGCAAGAGCACGAGGCATCCGTCCGGGCTCATGCACGGGCATTGGCAGACGCCGAGGCCAATTTGGCGTCCAAGGGAGCGGAAGTGACGAGGCTCACCACTGCGCTCGCACGCGCTCGACAAGTAGGCGACCACGCACAGACGCATCTGGTGCACGCGCAGTCCGAGATTGCAAGTGCGCAAGCAGACTTGCAAGCAACGCGCGCCGAGCTCGACACTTTCCGAGCAAAGTGCGAGTCACAGGCCGCACAGCTCGCAGACTTGCAGTCGAAACTGGACCTTGCCACACAGTCCAACACTCTGTTGGACCAGGTTTCGCAGTTGCAAGCCCAGTTGCGCGCGGCCGATTCGGCCACCGCGCAGGCACAAGCCACTGCGCGGCATCTCCAAGTGACGCTTGCCGGCGAGCAAGAGGCGCGTACGCGTGTGGATGCCGAACTGCAGCGGGCGCTACAAGAGAGTGCAGGGTTGACACTCAAGCTGGGGACGGCAGAGAGCGAGTTGGCAAGGGTCCAGCGCATGATTGATGCGGGCAAGGACGAGGGCGTGAGCAAGCATGAGGCGCTTGGCAAGCGAGTACGCGAGTTGGAGGCTCAGGTGGACGCGTTGCAGGCAGCAGCCGGTGTGCGGCAAAAGGAGCTCGCAAAGTTGAGGGATGAGTTGACCACGAGGGATAGATTGATTGTGCAGCTGCGCGAGGAGAGCGCTGCTGAAGCCGAACGGGCGGGCGCAGAGTCGGCGCTTGCGGCCAGTTTGCGCGCTGACATGACCGAGGCTGCAAAGGAAGTGGCCGATTTGCGAGCAAAAATTGGTGTGGTCGAGAATCGGCTGGCGGTGGCGGAAAAGGAGAGGGAGAATGGGTGGAATGAGGTAGAAAAGGTCAGGGCAGAGGTCAGGGAATGGACTCGCAAGGCAAAGGTTTGGGCCAGGGCAGAGGAGGTGGTCAAGGGTGTGCCGTTGGAGGGACTGGCAGAGTTGAGGAGGGCATTGGAGGATTCCGAGAACAAGAGCGCAAGTGGGCACAAGGATGGAACGGGCAGGGCCGGAGTATAGACTTTGTTTTTTATGACCATATGAATATTCACTCAATTCACACCAGTCCTTCACGTTTGCAGTTACCGTCCGATCTCTGACGCGTTGGCAAAAGCAAACGAGAGATGTTTACATCCGCCTCCAAAGACAGCAGCATGGAAAGGAAACCGTTGATGCAGTATTGAATAGACAACCCAATGCAATCCCAATTCCCCGCAAGTCCTGCCACTTCCATTCAAGTGCTCACCCCGGCGCTCTGACTTTCAAACCATCCGCTCATCTTTCAATCAATCGCGACGGACTGACACTGCCGCAAGATAACCAATGACCGACCCGTCATCGACAACGGCTCTTCCGCCGACTCTCCGCCGCTCCTTGCGGTTTTCGTCGCCACCCAACCGAGCTGCAACCCAACCGCCCGTGGTCCTGTCCGCAGTTCCAAAGCCCAAGTCGCCGCCCAAGGCTGTGATCACTTCGTCACCTCGGCCATCGACCCGTTATGAAGCACGTCATAAGAGCAACAGCACGAGCCCGATCAAGAACCAACACGGAACACATTCACATGAATACACGAGTGCAAGTCTTGCATCGTCGACACCGGCGTTGTCGCCATCTGCTGGACCCCAAACCCGTGCCCGGTTGCGTCGGCTCAATCTACAAATTGGTACAAGTGCTGCGCTTCCCGAACCGTTGCGTCAAGTCAAGAGGTTGCGGTCGCAGGTGGATGACGGCAATCAAGAGGAACATGATGATAATTTGGATGCTGAGCAGCAAGGTCAAGTACAAGAGGAAATGGCAACGGCACCGAAACGGTCGCGCCTGAGTCAACTGCGAACGAGTGGTATGGATACTTGTCACTGTCGTTGCCTGCCGTGTCGGATGCCTTCCAAACTCACATGTTTGTTATTTCGAGAATCCACACGCCGCCCCGGACCGTACCGCCAAGACTCTGCCCACGACGATTCAGCTCTCGACAAACTCACACCTACGCCCAAACGCAAACCCAGCATTCTCAAGCACACCAAGACCTATACACGCGCCTTAGCCTCTTCTTCATCCGCTTCATCGACCCCTGCCGTCCAATTCCCACCCAATCTCGTCACACACACGCAACAGGAATCTGATGCGGAAACCTCGTCGCTGCTTGCCTCACGCCAATGCGACCCGCAACTCATTTACAAGTTCCGGCGCCCATCCGTGTCAGAGGAAATCGAAAAGCAAAAGCAGATGACGCAATTCAAGCGGTACGAGATGCAAGCCGCTAGCAACGTTCACGCCGAGTGGCCCGTCGCGCTGCCGCCGCCTGATGTGATCCGGTATGGCGATTTGGAACCGGGCCAGGAAAGGTTTGGCGACCGGTTTTGGCTCAGTAAGTGGGGGCCATACATGCCAAATGTAGCCACGAGCGTGGTAGAGGCTGGGTATGCGGTAAGGGGCCTGGTCGAGGGGGCGAAAGGGTTGGCGGGGAGATTGGTCGAGTCCATGAGGATCTGGAGGGCCGCTGGGCAGTGACATACGAGACTCGTTGTCGTGATGCATATACCGCTGTGAGAGGAGCTGTCATTTTCTTGCGCAAGCGTTTTTTGGTCGCTCGTCATTCATTGCTCGCTGATCTGGCAGTTCGCATTCTTTTTTCGTCGATCTGGTCACCCGTGTGTCTGTCTTGGAGCGCTTTCTTCAGAGCGGTAAATACCTTCGTCATACTCAGGTGACGCTCCATGAGGTCTATCCAAAGCGATCAAGAAATAATGAGATGGATACAGGTCCCACCGTGACCGTCGGATCAGGGGTACAAAGAACGGATATAGGCTGAGAGAATGGTACACGATCGTACAAAACCTAGGAAGGAGTAAGGAGTTAATGTTTGGCGCAAATCGTAAGCCCAGGCACTTGGCCGAAGGATAGGGAGGACTTGGAGGGAAAAGGTATGTACGACGAGGCAGGCCAAACAGATTTGGGGCGAAGAGCGGCGGCATCCGCAGGATGGTTCCAGGAGATCATCCGTGGATTTAATATTACCCCCAACGGTCTGGGCTATTTGAGGTAATTTGGTCGACCCAGGCCTTTCGTATGCGTCTCCATCAATTGCAAGAGTCGTCATAAATAAAAAGGCTGCGTTATCGGAATATGTCACGACCCAATGGGTCGAAACATGCCCGTCATGTGTAAGTAAACGGGCCGTCGATCTGTACAGTCTGTGTTGGCGAAACGGGATCTCAATGGATCGATCTTGCGATGGTCCAGGCAGCAAGCACATGTATACTAACATCGCGTTTTGTGGGGAACAATCAAAACCTCGTCGCCCCCCATTTTTGTGCGCTCTGCCGGACTATTCGTATCTTTACTGACATGGTAATCTACATGATTTACTTTGTTGTCAGGTTCGTGTTACTCTTTCCATTCCCGTTTTGGCCGTGTGTATCGTTTCTCTTATACCCCGTTCCGACTCAGTCCCTCCTGTCACATTCTGTCCCGATTCACTGGCGCGTTTCATTCCCATTCCAGTGTTTATCGTTCCAACGTTTCTTAATGGTCTGTCAGTTTATCTCATCTTCAGTGGAGTCTCCTTTTTTCGGCTTGTCCTAATCTCTCTACACGTTTTCTCATCGTTTGTTACTTTCCGACCTTGTTATCTTTGGACAAGTTCTGTCGCTTCACGTTCTTTTATTGTTGGATCTGTAATAAACGGCCGACTATTCGTATCTTTACTGACATGGTAATCTACATATTTACTTTGTTTCAGTACGAGATCTCAGTCCCTAACCAGCACAACTCCGATACCAAGATCGCGACAAATGGTGGAGAATCCGGGCATCAGCAACCGCCCATTGACTCCCCTCACCAAGCCTTTCATCAAAGCAACTTCGCCTTCACGGCTCATCTCTCACCCGCCTTCTCGGCAACCTCTCACAACGCCGCCAGCGTCCGCCGTCGTCCCTGACTGCCGACTTGACTGGCACCACACCTTGTACATACTTACTCTGCCACAGCCACAGCTCCCCTGCCGATTATTCGGTTCCGGATCTTGGTATATTGTCCGCAGCAGATCTCTGCTGTCCTATTCCAGCAAAGTTTCGATTTCGTGCGCAACCTGTGACCTCGTTGTCGCCATCGACTCTTTTGTTCGCAACCCCGCACTGTCATTTGTTCAAACACAATCATGTCGCGTCCTGGTTCAACTCAGCCGCGTCACGATCTTCAGCTTGGCAGCTCT